>JBBPMJ010000673.1:0-17225 GCA_038090255.1 Austroboletus niveus | reverse complement strand
AATGGAGTCAGCACATCCATGCTGTAGCCTGCACTTTGTCATGGCCATGTGAGTTGTAGAGTTCTAAATGGCAGTGAGTAATAGCTTTAAAGTCAGATCCCAACCTCACACATTTATATTCACTATCCTAATGCCTCATCTAAGTTACCCCACTGCAGTCATGGTCGCAGTCACAATCAAGACTCTACCACTGAACCACCTCCCAATGTGCTTCCCTCTATTCCTCTGGCCCCTTTCTAATCTGACCCACTTCCAAAATTTTCCCCACTAGCTCCTCGTCACATCATGGTTGAAGAAGCAGGAGAAACCTTTGATTTCCAAAATATCTCAGGGAATTTGAATGATGAACCTGAACTCTCACAGCCACCACCCCCCTGTGCTCATGCATGGTGGACGGATGCCATGAATGAGCCAGAGATGCCAAACCCTGCCACTAATCCTATTAACCATACCATGACCTGGTCATCAACCTCAACAACTGATGGTATCAGATACTTCTTTACTCAAGCTAAGGGATCTGATACCTGCTGCAACAAGTGCAGGTTAGTTGTCCATCGCTCAATGATAGTACATGGAGTATACTGACCAATCTGAACAGAGAGGAGTGCAAGAGAGACTGCAACACATGGGACTCATAATATGGGATATCCATGCATGGGTCTCATAGCCATCACAATTTTTATTACAGCTTGATGACTGCTACTAGCATGCTGCACAAACACCTTGAAGTGTGGCACCTACTTGAATATATAACAATAGCTAGAGAACAGTCATGGACACCCCAGCTTGGTGTTGTGGCCTATGCAGTGGATCGAGGCTATACCCTTGAAGCTTTGGAAGTCCTCATCATTGATGGAGTCAACAATGGATCCCTCCTGCCTCATGTTACCAAGGTTCCAGCCACTAGTACAGTGGATATTGATCCAACTGGAAGAAGATCAATACCCCTGTATTCAAAGCAGGCCCTTCACCAATATCTCATATTGTTCATTGTTGCAGATGATCAAGTAAGTTGCAATAAGAATAAGTTCATCAGTATTCTTTTATTTCTTACATTGCACAGTTGTTGAACATGGTCAAATGTCCAGAATTCTGATGTCTCCTTCTCCTTCTTCAAGAGGAGCTGCAGGACCAAGATATCCCTTGATGCACGAAACTGTGATCAGAAGTCATTACATCATGGCAAGACTCCTTCAACATACTGAAGTCAGATATGGATATACATTCCATTATCTCCCTTTTGTTGTTGTGTACTAACAGATATACATAGAAAGTGCTTGGCACCATCTCCTTCACTGCAAATGGCACACTGGATTACAGAAAACCAGAATGGAACATTGGAAATGAAAGCAGCGCTGATCAGCTTTCACTATATATGTGGAAATTACACAGAAAAGGTGCTAGCCTGCACCATCCTCTATCTCCTTGGCCGAGCAGAGATCATGATGAAACTTGGCTGGTTTATCCTTGACAATGCATTGAATAACAAGATGATGATGAAAGAATTGTCTATACTATTGGCATCTCACAACATCCAATTCTATTCCTCACATCACCATATCATGTGCTTTTCCCACGTCATCAACATCTGTACACAACATGTGTTGCAGGTGTTCATTGATGTTGACCAGGCAAAACTTATGGATGCATTTTCAAATATTTTTTCGAACCAAATTGATATAAAACAGCACATACACACCATTGCCAGCCTCCCCATTACCCTTCCAAGAGATCCCATCAATGCCATCTGTTCACAGGCTTACACTGCAACCAATTCATGGACATGGACAAGTTCAGAAATGAGAAATATTGGTTCAAGGACCCCAAGACATTGGGAATCATATCGACAATAGATGCATGTAGACAGGAGGTACAGACTTCAGAAAGTGATTTGATCAGGGACATACAGTGTGATTTTATTTTATGTGTGATACTAACTGAATAAGCTACTGCCAGGCAAGGTGTATAGAGCAAGTGACCTAGTGGGTTGTAATGTTCTCAGTCAGCTGATGGGTCTGAATGGCATTTCTCAAGTGCTCTGGTTTGGTGAGGAGGCAGGGGGAAAGATACTTGTGCTTAACCAGTTGGGTCCTTCCCTTAAACAGATATTTAATACCTGCAATTGCATTTTTACCCTGCCTACTATTGCTGATATTGGTGAACAGCTGATACATACAATGGCCTCGAGCCTGGAGTTGAATCAACAGTAGTGAATGCTAATGTTGAAATGTCAGATCAATTACCTGCAGAGCATTTATAACCTCAACTATATTTATCGAGACCTCAAATTGAGCAATATTCTCATTGGCCATGGGTCCAACACTTACTGCATCTACCTCATTGACTTCAATAAGGCCACCAAATATTGACATCTAAAAACATGGCTTCACTACTTCTTCTGTCAAAACCTATCCTTCATAGGCACATTCACATTTGCATCAATAAATAGTCACCCTGGATACAAGCAGGGCAGGCAAGATGACATTGAATCACTCACCTATATCATCATCTACCTCATCTGTGGGACATTACTGTGGGCAAAGGCACCACGTGAGTCTATCCTGGAACAGAAATGGAGGGGGTGTGATCTTTGCCCTGATATTCCTGGCAAGTTGAAGATGCTTTTTCATTACTCAAGAGGCCTTGATTATAGTGCCAAACCAGACTATGAACACCTGTGAAAACTGGTGGGAGCACTTTGTGCTCAATCACAGCAGCCAGGCACTTAGCCAGATTATATGGTGGCTGGAGATAATTCAATTGAGCAAACCATATTTTATGCATGTTGAAGGTAAGCCGATTATGCGATAAATCTCACATCTGTCTAACCTAACAAAACAGTGAATGATGCCACCCTGTAAATATGACACCAGCTAAGGATTGCTTGTTCAATGCTATGACCTCTTCCCACCCCCCACCCTCAGATCCTGTGTGCTGCAGCAGCCAGATGCATTAGAAACAAGTGGTTTGTTGATGGTTGTGGGAATATTTGACTGGACATACTGTTATTCAATGTTGCATCACTATTATTCATATGTATCCATGTAATGTAATGATATAGTATTAAGATATGTTCTAAGATGGCTGGACTTGTGCCAGCTTGAACTAAAATTTGCTGAGCATAAATAGTACTGGCTAAGTGTGGTTGAGCCATGGTAACATCTGGTCTGATCGCTGCTTGGTTATTATTCATCAACTGAGCAATGTCCATAACCAGAAAAAACTGAGCTGAGATGAGTGGAGTAGAGCTATGACAATACTATGACCATCACACTCACATGCTTTGTGCAGGAGCTTTCACAGACCATGCAAATTTGCAAGTCACATTCATTTGCAAAACTTTCTTTCCTCCCCATCGTCTGACAGAATTGTTAACATTCACCTTCTGCAATTTACTTTGTCTATTTCCTTTCTGCACATCTTTTCTCTATACCATTTGTAAATGACAATATGCACATCTCTATATCTGAAGTGTTGTCATTGATGCTTTTTGTTTATCCATTATCTTCTTTTCTTGATTCATCATGTGACTGACTGTTATCAACATGCATCCAAAGAAAATGTGCTTTGTCTGAAGTAAGTCAAACAATTTGCCAAGTATGGAGCTGTAACCACCAATTTAATAAAAAAGTTTTTTTCATCACTGAAACTTTTTTTTTGTCCCTACAACAATTTTTTTTGATGTACATACTTTTTTTTCAACACACATTTTTTTTTCAATGTACATACTTTTTTTCAATGTATACACTTTTTTTGGATGCACATGCTTTTTTTTACAGTGGTACTGGCCCCAGGCTGCTGGGCTGCCAGGCCCATCCCATCCCAGACCCCACTAAGAGGACAACTGTAGTGTTGTTCAGGCCTGGCTTCATGTCCTTCTGAGCCAACTGAAGCCTGAAAGCCATGGCCCAGCCTTACATGACTTGTGAATGGTGTGTCACTGTTGCACATGTCAATTAAACCCTGACCATTAAGTTATGCCATGATCACATGAAGAAACTCAACACATCTGTGATATGGTAAGTTATTGTTTTCTTTTCTTTTACATTCATGTCTCCTACAGATAACATTGGTGGCATACAATCAATGGCACAATCATGGTGTGCCAATGCAGCTGAAAACTGATGACACAGCCATGTCACAGGTCAGTCATGATCACAATGTTGCAACTAAGGGCAACAGAACTGTGATGTTGGACATTGCAGCCACATCCATGCAGCCATGACAATGGATGCCACAAACATGGATGACACAGCCACAACTGTGGGTGTCACAGCAGACAATGCAGCTGTGACCCCAACTATGCAGCCACAGCAACAACAACAAAGACAATGCATGTTATGATCGCTCCTTTTTACTATTTAAAACTTGCTCATGGCAGGAGTCAAACTCCTGACCTCCTATATAAGGAAAACCCCTATCAGCACAAGGCCACTGGGACTTAGACATTTTCCAGCATAACTTATCACGTGACTGCTTATGTCAGCAGTCTAGACCACAAGTCACGGAACTTGTCACATGTTCAAGGGCTAGATCCTTATCTCTTATCTATGATGTCATGATGATGGCACACCTCATGTATCACATGCCCATCACATGCGGCATGCTTCTTTACTTCTTTCTCTCATGAACACACTTCTTTATGACTCATGCATTCTTATCAACCAATCATGTATTTTCTCCTTATCATGGTATGATGTCTCTTTATGGTATTTACACCAAACATGTACATATAGTAGAATAGTATATAAACCCCAGGGTTTCAAGGCTGGAGTCCCCAGCTTTGAAGTCTTGGAGATTTCCTTACAAGCTTATTGCTCTAAGGACCAAAGAGTCATTTCTCCTACTTTTTTGCTTCATCTTTATTTGAGTTGTTTCAATGCAGATGTGGCAATATGAAGGTGCACCCAATACCATATGGCAATAATAACACAACATGGGTGCAGGCAATACAAGAGCATATCCAGCACCACATAGTGACAACACAGCGACAAAGATGGCATGGGCACAGGCAATGCAAGGGCATCTCAATACCATCTGGTGACAACATGGCAACAACAATGTGAGCGCAAGCAATGCAATGGCATGCCCAACACCACACAGTGACAATACAGTGATGATGATGGTAAGGCATGGGCAATCATGGTAATGACAATGCAGATGGGGTCAATGCAAGGGCATGCCCCCAGCACCACAGTGAGGACAATGGTGAGGATGCGGGCAATGCATGTGTGCCCCTATCACTACATGATGATAATGGTGATGATGATGATGGGGTATGGGCAATGCAAGTGCGTTTCCAGCACTGCACAGTGACAATAAGAACGAGAACAAAGTTGCAGGCAATGCAAAGTGCTGCCTCAGTGATGCAGTTGATGATGACTTGCCTTAAGTATCTATAATATTGTACTTATGTACTATACATTTGAAATTTATACTACTCTAAAGCCTTGGCCTGAGCTAGGCCAAAACTGTGAAGTCTGTTACACTCAACGTGGTCAAGCATAGGCCTGCAGAGGTTCAAGGGCTGACTGTCGCTATACAGCTGACAGGACGAGAAGGCCTGACGAGGGGGTTCCTTGACAGGGAGATGAAGGCCGGTGTAAGACTAACATCGGGTCAGAGGGGATCTGCTCAAGAGTCTTCCTTGCCAGAGGTTCTGGGACCATTGAGGATCGAGGGATCAACAGGTCTAGGGCCATCGCAGGGCTAGTGATGGATCAAGGATTTGAAGGGAGCATCCACTCAACAGTAGGACGAGGACTGGAGGACCCAAGAGCAACTTCAAGATACTAGATAAATTGCAGGAGGTCTAAGATAGCGAATACACCTGAGTATCAAAGGTTTATATACGTGAGCCAAGTGGTTAAGGGTAGGTTAATGGAAGAAGGTGAGTCAGTGATAGAAAGCGATGGAATCGCGAAGAAGCTGAGTCACTATGGAGCGGATGCGACAGCATTGGATAAGTATTGGTGATACAACTGCGGACGAGTCATGCTAAATAAGTAAGCAGTATTACAAGGATAAATGGTAAAAGAAAGGACCCAAGCAGGGCTTGAACAGCGGGGGTCAAGGTCCTTTGATGTACAGGGTAAGCGAAGTAGGAAAAAGAGAGAGGGGCCCAATGAATCGTAACATTACCCCCGTTGTATGGGTGAGACTGTGACGAAACCTTTTAGTAGTCACTGTGACAAGACCCAGTCTCATTGTTGTCAGCTTCAGTGCTGACAAAGAACTTGTAGTCATCCACTGCTGGTGAAGAGGGAGGAGGGGTTGGGATCCAATGAGGAATTCGGACATTGGGATGTCGTCCAGGTAGGATGGGACGACCACAGCACGAGGAGGAAGAGTGCGAAGAATGGGGGGACTGATGTGTAGATGAGTCAGAGGAGGAGGAGGCGAATGCGCAGGATGTTCATGGGTGCATGGGGCATGCGCATTGGGGGTGTCCTGGGGAGTGCCTGTGGCAGATGGGACATTGATAGAATGGGCAGAGGGGATGGCGGTGCCCAAGGCAATGGCATTGATAACATGCCTCGTGGTAGCAAGGGTGGTTGGGGGGAAGGGACCAGACTCCTTGGTTACTGGCCCAGTAGTCATCGGGATGGTCTAGGGTGGCGACTTCTTGAGCAGAGAGTGGCTCAGAAGATGTGGATGGGATGGAGACGTGGTTATTGCCAGTGGTGGCGAGGTTCTGGAGGTGTCGATCTATGTCGATAATAAACTCGGTCATGTCTCTGGTGCATCAGTTGGACGAGGTCGTGTTCCAGGGTCTGGTGGAGATGACGAATATGGAGGTTGGCCAGTGCTTGAGTAGCAGAGGCGGTAGGGGTGGCAGCGGAGACAGCGATGCGAGAGTTTGTCAGGAAGAGATGATACATAAGGGCGAAGGGGGAGTGGGGTTCCATGTGGGCATCAAGTGCCATAGTGAGACTGGAGTCTCGGAGTTCAGTGGCAATGGTGGTGGGGTGGTTGGGTAGTGCAGTGGGAGGTATGGACAACGGGAGGCGAGTGGGGCAGTTGGAGATTCGTTGGGCGAGGGGAATGGGTATAGTAGCAGGGACGAGGGGTTCAGGGTGGGTCCAGCTAAAGCCAGGCCATGCAGATGGAATGCCTTCCACATTGTTGTGGAGGCATTGGATCAGGGAGGGGGGAGGCACTGGAATAGATGCATTGCTGAGCTCGAGGGGGTTGTTGGCGGGGGTGGTAGTGGACCAGCCAGCTTTGGCGACGTCAGAGGGGATGTTGCTGGGTGTGGGGGAGGGTGCAAAGAGGGTGATGGACATGATTGTGAGGGATTTGGTTTGGTGGGAGATTGAGGAGATTGAGTGATGACATTTATAGTTATTGAGGAGAGATGTGGAGTTCCATAAGTTCCGTGCGGGTTCCCAGGAGTCTTCTTCGGCTGTGTATCCCTTCCATCGGATCAGGAAGGAACGGGAGGATGGGGGTCCGCGATGGTGGATGATTTTCTCAATTTCATATTTCTCATGTCCATCAATGAGGTCAGGCGGTGGGGAAGGGTAGTTTGGCCTGTGAATGGGGTATTCGTGATAGGGCGATAGGAGAGACGCATGGAACACTGGGTGGATTTTCCACAATCATGGGAGGCGCAGTTCGTAGGTGATGGGCAATAGCACCTTGACAATGGTAAAAGATCCTTCGTGTTTCGGGGCAAACTTCGGGTTAATGACGGAGCATTTGAGGTTTCTGGCCTTGAGCCAGACTTTGGATCCCTTGGTGAAGTGGGTGAAGGAGCGATGGTTTTGTGTTAAGACTGGGTTGGACTTGGTGAACGAACTCCATAGGAGCTCCGTGAATCTTGATGAAAAGGGGATAGAGTAGGACTTTGGCTTCAGCGACTTGGAGTGGAGCGCTGCGCCCTTGTCGAATCGTTGGTGGTCCCAGATTTCAGAGGAGCATGGAATGACAAGAAGCAAGGGAAGACAGGGGAGTTAGATTTGTCTGGATTGTCTAAGTTGTCTAGGTTGATAACTAGCTAAAGTACAGGTGACAAGACAGGACTATATATATGGAGGTTGGAGGCAGTGTACAAAGGCAATGACGGGAAACATAAGTAAGCGGAGCCGGGGAAATGGAGATGGAAAGGAAACATAAACGGAGCTGTGTGAACACAGGATCGGAGAAATCTAAGAGGCGAGACTAGTACATAAGGAGAACAAAGAGTAACATAACTAGAATGTACAAGGATCAGAGGAGCAGAGGAGCAGAGGAGCAGAGGAACATAGAAGCAGAGGAGCAGAGGAGCAGAGGAACAGAGGAGCAGAGGAGGGCTAGGATTGGTGATATGACATTTTGGGATGCCATGACTTGGTGAGTGAGTTCGTTGGTGGCAAGGGCTTCATTGCGAGCAGTGACGAGGGATTTGAGGTGGTCCTCAATGGCAGGGATGTGGGAGCCGGTGATAACCGAGGGAAGGGCATGGGGTTTGTATCCCATCATGAGATAGAATGGGGTCTGTCCAGTGACAGAGTGGGGGCGATGATTGTGAGTGAACTCAGCATGAGGGATGAGTTCAGACCACATGGTGGGATTACTTCTGCAGAAGATGTGGAGGTAGGTCTCGACTTCTTGGTTAACCCATTCAGTTTCACCATCAGTCTGGGGGTGGTATGCGGTGGAGAGTGCGAGGGAGTAGTTGAGGGCTTTTCCTAGTGCTTTAGCAAAGGCAGAGGCAAACTGAGGGCCTCAATCGAAGATGATCCTGTCATAAAGACTGAATTGGAGGAAGACTTTGTGGAAAAAGAGGGCTGCAACCCCTTCGGTGATGATGGTTTTCTTGGTAGGGCAGAGAATTACCCCCTTAGTAAGGTCATGGTCGACCACGACCAAGAGAGTATCAAACCCCAAGGATTCGGGGAGGTCCGTGATCAGATCGCATGAGATCTGCTGGAAGGGGAGGATGCAGGTGGAGCGGATGGGGGTGAGCGGAGGGACAGTGGGGTGTGTGTTGGCCTTGTGTTGTTGGCACGAGGCACAACCTTTGACGTACTTGCATACATATTGAGCGAGGCCTGGCCACCAAAACTCAGCAGCAACGAGCTGACAAGTCTTGAGATAACCAGGGTGACCAGCAGTCTTGTGATCATGGCAGCATTGGAGGATGGAGTGCCGGAGAGATTCATCAGGGGAAATATACATGCATCCTTGGAAGGTAAGGATGCCGTCTTTGTATTGCCAGTTGGACAGGTGAGACTGAAAGGCTGGGGGAATGGTTCCATCAAGGGATTGAAGGGCCTTGAGGATGAAGGGATCCGTCTTGGAATGAGACGAGATATGTTCTTGGAGCATGGCGTCAACAGTGTTGACAAATAGGGATGGGGGGAGTAGGGTGACTCCTTTATTGTCAGCATCATCCAAGGGGATGAGATCGGGGCGGTGGGAGAGGGCATCGGGACTGGCAAGGAGTTTACCAGGGACATGGATCATGGTCAGATCAAAATCTGCCAGGTCGAGGAGCCAATGGGCTTGTCGGTGGTTGAGGTTCTGTGCTGACCGGAAGTAGGTCAGGTTCTTGTGGTCTGTAAAGACTTGGACTGGGTGGGAGTCGCCATGGAGATAATGGCGCCAGGATTTCAGGGCTCGCATGATAGTGAGGAGTTCCCAATCATAAATGTTGTGGTTTCGTTCTGCTGGTGAGAACGACTGGGACAGATAGGAACAGGGGTGCCAGTCCCCGTTGGTATCTGTCTGGAGGAGGATTGCACCAGAGGCAAACTTGGAAGCATCCGTTGCGATAGCAAACAGAGTGGAGAGGTTGGGGAGTTGGAGGACCAGTCAGGCGAGGAATAGTTCTTTAAGGCGTTCAAAGGACTGCTGACATTCAGAGGACCAGGCCCAGGGAGTGGTTTTCTTAGTAAGATCGATGAGGGAACAGGCGACTGAGGAATAATCGGAGATGAATTGCTGGTAGAAGTTGATGAAGCCGAGGAAGGAGCAGACATCGCGAAGTTTCTCTGGGATGGGCCAGGACACGATCCCATCAAGCTTGATGGGGTCCATGGCGAGTTGCCCAAGTTTAATGATCATTCCGATGTATTCAACTTCTTTGGAGGCGAAGTTGCATTTTTCAAGTTTGAGGTGAAGGTTGAGTTCCTTCATGCATTGGAGGACATGCTTGGTTCGTTCAGCGTGGGTTTTCTCATCGGGTGAGAAGATGAGAAGATTGTCCATGTAAATAATGAGCCATCCTTTGGCGATCATGTTGTGGAAGGAGTTGTTCATGAACCATTGGAAGGTGGCAGGGGAATTGGTGAGACCGAAGAACATTATGGTCAGTTCGAAGAGTCCTTTATGGGTAATAAAGGCGGCTTTCCATTGATGTCTATCTTTGATTCGGACGTTGTTGTAGCCTCATCGAACATCGAACTTCGTGAAGACCTTGGCATCACGGAGTTTGTTGACGAGGTTGGAGACTAAGGGAAGGGGATAGGCATCACAAATGATATGTTCGTTGAGGTACCTGTAGTCCTGACATGGACGAAGTCCACCATCCTTCTTTTTGACGAAGAAGAACGGGGAGGCTTGGGTGGAGTTTGAGGGACATATCTTGCCTGAAGCAAGATTTTCATCAAGGAAGGCTTCAGTGGCCTTGTGCTCGTCTGGGGAGAGGGGGTAAATCTTTCCAACCTTGGGCATGAAAGATTCATCGAGGTTGATCTCATGATTATAGAGGCATGAGGGGGGTACATGATCCATAGCTTCTTTCAAGAAGATGGAGGCGAAGTCGGAGTATTCAGTGGGGAGGGTAACCTTGGGTTTGGCTTTTTCAGCAGCCATGGCCAACTCAGTAGAGTTCATGAGTTTGGCGATAAGAGGATCACCCTTGGGGATGAAATGGTATCCGCATCAGATGATGCAGTTGACAGTGTAGTTATCACGAGCCCAGCGGAGGTATGGGGGTTCTGACTCATAATCAAGGTATTTGTAGAGGCGTCCATCATAGACAGAATCCACTTGGACGTGTCGAGGGGGTTGGGGGGAGGGCTTGAACTGTTGGAAATGGGTTTCGTATTGGTTCAAGTTGACTTTGTGGAGCATGTAGAGCTCCTTGGATTAGTCAGTGGACTCGTTAATGGAGAGAGTTTGACTGAACCAGTTGATGGTGGGGTTGATGGCTTTCAACCATGGGAGGCTGAGGATGAGGTTTTGTTGTCCACAATCCATGACGTAGAATAGGACTTTGTGAGCAAGTCCTTCAATGTGAATGAAGAGTTCGGTGGTGAAGTGAACTCCTTCTTTGTCTGTGGGGCCTTGGTTGAGGTTGGTGACATTGAGGGGAGAAGGGATTCAGATAGTAGAGAGCTTGTTTTTGTGGACAAAGCCCCAGTCGATGCAAGAGATATTGGTGCCGCTATCAATGAGGGCATGGGTGTTGACAGTTTTCAACGTATGTGAGGGTACAATGATTTGGGCAGGAATTTGCATTGAACCTGGCAGTGTAGGTACAGTTACACGTTGTATTTTAGGAGAGTCCCACATCAGTCAAGGTCTCCATTCTAAAAATCCTCCTTGGGGGGAAGGGTGAATTGGACGTGACGAACCATGAGATCATCATCATCGTCGTCATCGCAGGTCTGGAGTTTGGGGAGGTCATTGTCGACCTGTTCGACTCGTTTGACCAAAGTTTTATGAGGTTCCTTGGGGTACTTTCCACAAGCATCGGTGTGGTGGCCTTTTTGCCTGCAGTGTAAGCATCGTCCTTCTTTGAAGCATTGCTCCCGCTCTTTGAGAGTTAGCTTGGGGGGTCTGAGGACGTTGACCGTGTTGATGTCCATGGCGTCAGGATCGTGGGTTTTCTGGGAAGGGAAGGAGGTGGAGGGGGCCTGGTAGGACTGGTATGCAGAGATGGTGTGGGTGTGGTGTTGGTTAACGATGGTCTGAGCGCAGTCACTCTGGACTTGGAAATGAATGGCTTTTGAGTACCATTTGTTAACCTTAGTGGGAACTGTGTCCATGGAGAGGATGCAGCAGGAGAGGGGAGGGGGAATGCCAGCAGCAAAGTAGTTGATCAGGACATTTTGATCAGTGATGTCCGAGAGGGCGATGTTGTTTCTAAACTCAGCTATGTGCCGAGTGAGTTCGGGACCATAGGATCCATTTTTCTCGGGGATGAGGCATTCCAAATGAAGCCAGTTGATGGCTTGATTCTTGATATCCTGGTGCTCGAAAGCACCTTTGAATTTGGTGAGGAAGTCATTGAATGTTCCGAAGGAGTTGGCAGCGATGGCTTCCTCTCAGAAGGTAGAGGCCCAGATGGTGGCCAACCCCTTTTTCATGTAGAACAGGGCATAGGCAATTTTCTTGTTGTCGTCATCGTAAACGGCCTTGTTTATGATGAGGTTGGTCCAGATGGAGGATAGCCAGGGCATGGCATCAGCGTAAGAGCCATCAAAGGCGTCGGGGGCTCCAAGACGGAGTTCAGTGGGTTTGGTTGTCATGGTGACTTGGGCTGGGGGTGGGGGCAGGGTGAACACCGGTTGGCAATTGACTGGGGTTGGGGACGGTGGGGTGGGTACTCTGGGAATACTAAGTGCTGCAGAGAGTTGATGGGCGAGTTCTAGGTCCTCAGGTTGTTGAGGAATAACGAGGTCTTCGTCAGTGTCGGCGGAGTTCTCTGAAGAGAATTCATTGGTGTCTGACAAGTCAAGGGTTTCCCTTTGCGACGTGAGGTCGGGATAGGGTCTAGGGTTTCTGGGGCATTGGTGGGCAATGGTGGAGGCTTATATGATGATAGCTGATCAAGGGAGATCTTAGACCTTTTGTTACGCTCAACGTGGTCAAGCGTAGGCCTGCAGAGGTTTGAGGGCTGACTGTCACTATACAGCTGACAGGACGAGAAGGCCTGACAAGGGGGTTCCTTGACAGGGAGACGAAGGCCAGCATAAGACTAATATCGGGTCATAGGTGGTCTGCTCAAGAGTCTTCCTTGCCAGAGGTTCTGGGACCATTGAGGATCGAGGGATCAACAGGTCTAGGGCCGTTGCAGGGCTAGTGATGGATTGAGGATTTGAAGGGAGCGTCCACTCAACAGTAGGATGAGAACTGGGGGACCCAAGAGCAACTTCAAGATACTAGGTAAATTGCAGGAGGTCTAAGATAGCGAATACACCTGAGTATCAAAGGTTTATATACGTGAGCCAAGTGGTTAAGGGTAGGTTAATGGAAGAAGGTGAGTCAGCGATAGAAAGCGATGGAATCGCGAAGAAGCTGAGTCACTATGGAGCGAATGCGACAGCATTAGATAAGTATTGGTGATACAACTGTGGATGAGTCATGCTAAATAAGTAAGTGGTATTACAAAGATAAATGGTAAAAGAAAGGACCCAAGCGGGGCTCGAACAGCGGGGGTCAAGGTCCTTTGGCATACAGGGTAAGTGAAGTAGGAAAAAAAAAGAGGGGCCCAATGAATCGTAACAAAGTCAGGCTTTCAGAGCTCATGGCTTTGGCCTGAGATGTGCAGAGCTGAAGTTTACCCAAGCTGAGCCAAGCCAGGCCTAAACAACATTATGACAGTTCAAAAAAAAAAATACATGCTACATCAAAAAAAAAAGTGTGTACATCAAAAAAAAAAAAAGTGTATATTGAAAAAAAAGTATGCATTGAAAAAAGTGGGTGCACTGAAAAAAAGTTGTTGCAGGGACCAAAAAAAAGTTTTATTAAATTGGTGGTTACAGCTCCATGGCCAAGGGGTCTGATAATCACTTGCAGTGCATTTCCATGTATTTAAGCTCAACAATCCTGCCTGATGTTATGACTTCTGATTGCAAGCAGAACTAAAAACATCCAAATTTATCATAAGGATGTTAGAGTCTCACTTTAGTTCATGTAAGTATCTAGTGCATGTTCAATACACTCTTCAAGGAGCTTTGTAGGGTGCATCAAACTTGAATCTCATAAGTGCAGACAAGAAAGTATACCACAAGATCGAGAATGGTCAAGCTTTCTTGGGTATGCTTGAGAATCTGATGGTTGTCCAATGAATGTTCCTTCATTCTACTATAAATAGCTCATCACTGATTCTAGTCACTTCAGTGATCTTCTTCACATCCATATGAGTGCTCATTCATAACTGGTGGGAAATACTGGTAGGGCATAGTACCATACTACAGAGATAAGCTGTGACTTCAAATCTGGTAGAGAAAACCAGGTTAAAGACTGTCCATTGGTTAACCTGAAGAAAAAGGGATAGTTTCACATATTGGATACATTATACATAGATGATTGGGCCCTAAAGATGCCAAGTAATAACATTACAAGTCCATTCTACAGATCAAGTTGATGTGGTGATGCTCAAGTGACTTGGAGCCCCAAGCAGTTTGTAGTCAGAATCTGAAGATATATGCTACAATTGGGTTGGCATTATTTGGCCAGCTTCACATCTGTTACTATAAGCATTGCAGTCTCAGCAATAATAGGTCCCATTACAAAAACTAGTAAGTTGAAAATATGAATGTTCAGCATAGAATTTTGCAGTTGGCTGACAAGTAGCATGATCTGACCCTGGACTGAGTGAAACATAGATCTACAGATAATTATTAGTGGTTCTCAAAGTTCACCTTAGCTGCTGAGTTGAAGCTTGAGAATTTCCAAGTCACTTCCTCTGCATGGTGGGATTCAGTCAGAGATTGAAAAGTATGCCTTCTGTTTGATGGTCCTTCAGACAGTCTATCCAACTGCAAGCTCAATGAATTTATCTCATGGTGTTTGATACCCCCAAGTAGAGTAGAAAAGGTAAGGGAAGAGCCAACATTCCAGCCCATGTTGCCAGAGGAAGGGGTGGAAGGGGCCAACTAAGGGGCCATATCACTGCTGGACCAACTCAGATTGCTGGCACCTCAAGTCACTTTTCTCCACCAGTGTCTCAGGAGCCTGTATTAGCCATAAGTGATTCTGTCAAGTGGGAGAAGCATCCTCACCTCACTGATTCCCTCATCACCTGGCTTATGGAGCATCTGGCTGACCATGTCATTTTATTATATGATAAGGCTGCTGGGAAAAATACATCAACAAGAGCCTCTAAACACAGCAAGAAGGAGATCAGTACAGCAATTGCTCAGTATCAATGCATTTGAAGGAGATGCCACTTATGCAGATCTATATGTTGCCAGTGTTGACACCAACAAGTTTTTACAGTCTGTACTTTCATGCTTAATGACATATGAAATTATTCCTTTTTGCTCATTTTTATTTTACTAAATTTTCTTGTCAGGTTAAAAAATAAATACTGTTCGTAGTCTGCTTAATTTTGGTCAACAGGTGAAGGGGTTATGATTGAGGCTGGCCATCCATCTCATGCAAATCTCTTGGGTGAGTAAGCATGCAAATAATTTCTCTCTGTTATCTTATGCACAAGCAGCAGAAGTGATCCCCACATTCGCCAAAGATGAAGTTAATCCTACTCCCAAGCATGACAAAGATCTTCACCAACAAGGTGATGAGGATGGGCTTGACAAGGCTGAGGACTTTGCTATGAATGATGTTGCGGACAAGATGGACAAAGAAGATGATGGTGCAGATGTAGATGGTCAGGGTGACATGAAAAATGCTGAAGAGGATGAATGAGAAACTTTGTTGTTCAAAAAGTGCCCTTTGGTATATTGTCGCTGAGCTTACAATTGCATTTAAATAACTTAATTAGCAGCCAGTTGAAATCTCTACATCTCCTTCCAAATTCCACATGATAACATCATTTAGGGATCCCAGAGCATCCTATTCAATATTTGATAGCCTCTGGCCCCCCTCATCAATTAGCTCATCATCCATCTCTGGCAGTCATTCTGACACAACTTGTGTTCATGGTCACTCCAGCAAAACTCCATTGCAACTTGGCTTCACAAAAGAGAAGTCTACATGGCAGAGGGTTTCTGATCTCATTGATCAAGTTGCTGAATTGGAGGAGTAAAGCCATGAATGACTTCAATATGCAAATGAACACTACTCCCTCAGAGTTCAAGCCCATTTGCATGACAAGGAAATCAATTATCTGTGATCACAGCAAGAAGTTGAGTGTGCTGAGGCAGAAAACACTCACCACTTCCAGCTCGAACAAAAGCAGGCAGATCTTAACCTCCGGCATGCTGATGCTGATGTGCTTAATAAGAAGAAGGAAGTATTGCTGTTAAAGCTTCATCTAGCAGAAATTCAACAGGATCATGCTTCCCCTTCTGGTCCAAGCTCTTCTGGTGATGGAATATAATTATCTATGTCTTCAATACCAACACCAGCATCTTGGCCACATCCTATTCAACAAGTCTTCATTATAATTCCCACATGCAGTGACCATTGTTTTTGTATCAAGACTGACTTTGTAGTTGCAAATGGCAATGTTTTTTTATCCTGATTTTATTCTAGAAGTGGATATTTCACTGCTGAAAGAGGCAGTTCATTAAGTATGACTGAAACTGCTGTCCTGGAGTTTTCCTTGATTGGTTGTCAAGAGAAAATGTGTCACCACTGTCATTGTGAAAAGCTGTGCCTTTCTGTATTGCCCATTCCAATGAACATTTGTCAAATGTTCCATCAGCCATCCTTGCCTCCTCAAATTGCACAATCACATTGTACAAAATGAGACAGTACTTGATCCACAAATTTCACATTCCTCTCCATTTGTATCTTTAATTGAAGTTCATGCAATGACTGAAAGCTTCCCTTTAGGGCCACAAAAGCATGCTTTACACACATATGGACCTATAAAAATGGTAACATGTGTTACAAGTACATAAGTGCAATTCCAGTGGTTTCAAAGGTTCTGGAATCAGTTCCTGTGCTTTCGATGCTTCTGAGATATACTCCTGTGGTTCTGAAGGTTCCAGAATCTCGGAAACATTGGGACACTCTACTACTCTTCCATCTGAATGGAAACCAGAAGATGGACTCCCCCTAGAATGCTATTGGATCCTAGTCCCCAAAGACTATGCTCCATATGGTCATATGGAGATCCCTGTGCTCAACTCACCCTGTTCTTCTTCCATTCCACTTTTGTAATTCATGCCATGTGTCTCTAGGGCTGCTTTTGTCACGGACCTCTGCTCATTCTTCCATTCTCCTTTCAATGGTAGTGTTATTCCATTCTGTCCATTCATTCATGAGGCCATTGTAGTATACCATGTGCTCTGTTCTATTGGCTTTCCGTTTCAAAATGGTTCTGAGCTATATAAATACTTAGTAGTTGTCTTGTATGTTTTGCAGCTAGATCTGTGCAA
>JBBPMJ010000672.1:0-17258 GCA_038090255.1 Austroboletus niveus | reverse complement strand
CCAGGTCCAGGGCAGATGTGAAATAATCCAGAGTACGATCTTCCTGAGTAAGCTAAGCTGGAGGAAGAACAGGGCGAGGACTTTTTCGATGGCATGGTATATACGCCTGGCGTAAACCGTTAAGGCCAGTGATGGAAGTGCAATGATCTGTTGCCGTCGGTTTGTACGGCGAGGACGCTCTGCTGCCAGCGTGATAACTCAGCGACTCAGACAGCCAGAGGGCTTGACGTGAAGCAGGGAGAGGAGGGATGTCGACAAAGCATTGACCGGTGCAGTACAGCTGCAGGTACGAGCGACAACGAGAGTTGGAGGAGACGTCGGTATGAGAAGGGGATAGGTGGTCAACGAGGTGTTGACGACACGATGAGCGAGGTTCGAATGACGGCGACGGCGGGCAGGCAAGGTAGGAGGTTACTTTCGGTTTTATATCAGGACTCGATGAAAGGTCCTAGGTTGCCCTAAGGTTACTCACAAAGACAATGAATAAACCAAAAGTAAGGAGCTCCTACGATGAGTGTCCACCTTATATACATGAGCACAATGGTCCGTGCGTAAGGTATAGGGCAGGCTGGAGTCCTACTATGGGAATAGTCCATGGAATGACGTGGAATGTCATGGAATAGTATCTGCACATGATATGGATGAGTAAGAAGTCACGTGAGAGTGTAAGTATGAGTAAGCGAAAAAGAGTCATGACACGCACTGGCAAGATTTCGTGTGCAAAAGCGAGCCCTTGCCCTTTACCACTACATAGGTATATACCCGGATACTACTACTTGGACTCACTTCAATACACATAGCGCGTCAGCCGGCACTGTTATACCTGATAGGGGTGACTGAGAAATAGATCCACTGGTAGGACTTTTTATGCCGAGCGCCGTCACGCGTCACGCACCTAGGGTATCATGCCGTGGCGTGTGATGGCCCTCGCGTTCACACCCAAGCTGACAGCGAGTTGTGTTGACGTTTTGAGTGAGCGAGAGGCCCTGAAAGCTAGGGCTCGCGAGCAGTGAAATTTATTTTACAAAAACGATGTAGAAATATTTGATTTTTTTCACTGCTACACCATGACAGATCGACGATCGACAGAAGAAATAAATTTAAAAAAAGGGCCCTTGCCTTTAAAACGTATGTAATTTTTGTTGAGAGCAGTGCGCGCGGTGCTGGAGCCATCGTTGAGGTTGGGAGGGGGCGACGTGGGATTGGGTGTTGGGGAATCGATGTCGAGCGACCAATCGGCGTTCAGATTTACAAAAATTTACCCCGCGCAGCGCGTATGGTAAAATTTTCGGGTAGCGTCACTTTACGCACTTAGCCCCGCCAAATGGGCACTTTACACATTTTGTTGCACTTTACGGAAATTACGGTCGATTGAATCAATGTAGCTACCTATTTCGCCTGCTCACAAGTCCCGCCCAAGTGTTCTCCTGTCCGCCCCGACTCCCAGGGTAGGTTTTTATTTTGTGACGAGCAGGGAGGAGCCCGTCCGCCGCCCGCCTGCCTGCTCGACTCGCCGCGCCTGGCGGAGCGGGCGCGTGACGCGTGACGTGACACACTTGCCTTATCGGGCAATTTACGTGCACCGCCACGCGTAAATTTCTCGCACTAAGTATGCTCAAGTTTCGTGGCTTTTCTGGCTAATAGAGGAAATCTAGCCCACCGAATAGGACGTTGGTGGAGTTGATCGCTTCTCGTTTGCGGTACAATTGTGACAATGGTCATTAATAGCCAGGTCCGGGGCATGCTCCGTTAACATAAATGCTGGTGGAGGCGGCACCGGCACTGCATTGGGTAGTGCCGCATAGCGCTGACCTGTGTTCGAGCGGCGATCATTGAAAGACCCTCGTTCAACATCGGCATCAGTGGTTGCTATCACACAGTACTTGAAGAAACACCAAAGAAAAGGCACTGGTGATTAAAAACCATAAGCGAATTACTAGTGTGGTATATTAGGGAAACACTGACAGCAAATTATGGGAAGTATTGGTATCAAAATCAGCATCCACTTGTCCGAGTCTGATTTCAGCTTAGTTTGGGTGGGCGTTGCTGAAGCTGGCGACTGAGCATGCACGCCGGTGGGCATCTGGATGAAGAGATTGATGGTGACTAGAACGAGAAAGACGAAGATGCTGTTGGCAGGCGAACGCATGAAATCCCTTTTTAATGTGAGAGCAAAGGTAACAGTGGAGAGTTTCAAAGACGACATTCAGATTACCAAGCACCTGTTATGGCCCTTATAATTTGTCTATTGTATTGGCTGACTGATGAGTCTCCTATGAGACGACTGCGCTGATGTCACCGCTTGGGCGGAGCATGTTCGAAGCCATCAGAGTAGAAATATTTATACACAATTCCGAGTCACCGTTGTAGGGGAGCACTGAGCAGGTGGAAAGATGAGTAGACGGATGGGGACGAACTTGTGCTGTCGCATCTACGTCGTCGCCATCGGCGTGATGGATGTACGTGCCTTCTCGTATTAGCCTTGTCACGGTCGTTGTCTTTACGGTGCTGGGCACGACTTTGCTTTTCGCGCATGTCGTCGTCATTATTGAGACGGCTCTTTGTATCGACCTGCGGGCCGCCAAAAGTCGCGTCGGCAACATCTTAGCAACTCGATGCAACTCGATGCTTAAATACTATGCTCAAAGTCTAATAAAGAGTGGCTGGTTAGTAGGCATCTTTCTATGTCACTGCAGATCGTGATCGGGGTTCGGACAGATGAAACGAAACAACTTGGTAGTAGTGGACTTGCCTGCCTGGCGGTGTGGTAACATAAAAGTGGTTCCCAAGTCTACGGCCAAATCTTGACAAGGATGTAAACTGACGCGAAAAAGAAAAACATTGACCCTCGTGCACACTTTTCGCCCATCGCCTTCCCGCACATCTTACATAAAACATCCACACGGGCTCATTGTCGACGGTGTTCCTGACGAAACTGCGGACGATGTGCCTGGCTTGGCATGTCACATGCGAAGAAGCTATTCCACAGCATCCAAACTCTACAGAATAGAGGGACTCTTTCGCTTTTTCGAGGCTAAGTACTAAACTGTCATAACAAAAAAAATACATCTCATATACGTACATACAATTTAGGTACAGACTACGCGGCGACTTTCACACCTTATCATGCCTGTCGGGAAGGTACACGTTGGAGAGCGTCTGCAAGTGCACTCTTGCCGCCGAGGACTCGAGCCCTGGTGACGCAAACGTGCTCCTAAAATCAAACTGGATCGGCGGATTTTGCGTCTTGAACGTATCGCTGATCCACGCTCTCCCCAAGATCACGCGGAGGATCAGCATCTGAGGCGATATGCACTGCGAAAACACGAGTCAGCCTCGAAATCGTTAGACGACAGGAGCAGCATACCATCATCAAGATATATATGGACATGACCGCAATCGACGTCGGACTTCCTATGCCATACAACACAAGAAAGCCGACCCCCGTGATCGTGTACGGAAGCACCGACTCGACGATCATGGTGGTCACCGTGAAATACAAAGAAGCATACTCCCTACCGAGATGCTCCTCAGCCCACTTGCCGTGCCGTATCATGCGAAAACATATCATGCAGGTCAAGACCGTGTTAAGAAACACCGTCAAAATGTAGTATGCAAGTCCGACTCTTGAGGCGAAACCAGCGAAAAAGTTGGACCCGGGAGTGCTGCTGGTCCAGTCCATCAGGAAACCCATGGCTGTGTGGAATGAGGAACGAGGATCGCAAGAATGCAGCGTGAGGATCGCGCTCACCCAGAGTAGATAACCACAAGACAACGGGGACGAAGATGGCGCGGTAGCTATTCCATACGACCCGACAACGGTGGATCTGGAGTCGACCAAGTGTGAGCATCCATATTGCGTCCTTCATGTACCTCTTACCATCAGGGCGTCTGTCATGAGTTGCAGCACGACGATCGCCGTCGTGCCCAAATCTACGTACCAGTCCGCCATATGCTCTTGAGAGTATGCGTCAGGTCCCCCGGGAAAATTGGGATTCAGCAACCAGATCTTTTCGCCGAACATAGCTTGGCTTGCAATCCAGATCGTGGTCAACAACAACATCATGGTGCTGAAGAGAGCGTAAAATGTGTCCGATTTCCTGTGTATCCTCTTGTTGGACAGAATGATCTGTATCGTCTTGAAGTAGAGGAGTATCTCTATGCCTGCACGGGGGTCAGGGACGCATCTCATGCCAAACGTCACGCGACTGACCGTACAAGATGTTTTCGATGTTGATCCCGACGTAGAACGAGATTTGGAACACGTCCACAACTGGACCCGAGGATGAAGTGGACATGATCCGCTCGGCAAGAGAGGGCGGGACCTTGTGAACAGCACTGCGGGAGGATTCAACCTGTTGCGTTTATATACGCACAAACTCCTTGCCCACCATAGTAAACCGGGATCACCCGATAACGTGAAGGCGCTGAGCAGGCCAGAATGAGTCAGAATGACATGATGGCACCTGAGACAACAAACGCTGAGCGGAGCGCGTAGACGTTAACCGTCACGTACAAACTCAGACACGGCCGTGAGATGAACCGCCACCCGTGATTCGCCATCATCCCTCGCCGTAAAACGTGGACGCGACCGATTATGATGCATGGATGTGCGTACGTGGTCTTGCTCGCAGCCTCAAGAGAACAGAAACGTGGATGCACTGCACGGCGACGAAAGGTCCGTTGGAAGGAAAATTTGCTCGCATACAGATCTCAGGACGAGTCTGACATGCTGTGGGTACCTGACCGAAAAGTACTAAAAACCGAGCGTCAGCCCAACTTTGTTTGATGTTCACCGCGCTTCTTGATTCGGACGCTGTCGTCAATATTGCTAGCTGATATGTAAGTACTTACCTTATTGTCTCAGGAGTGAACGGGCCGTTGGCAACCGACAAGGTCGCGTCAGACCGTCGGTAGCTCCTGTAATAGAGTCCATCTGAATGACTTCACACAAGGATCAAGTGCGGAACAAGATGTCGAGCAATGGGACATGGTCGCATTCCACCAAATAGCGTGGATAAGCCATTCGTACAGGGAAAACTTGGATTACCTTGCTGTGTGAGTCTCCTGACCAACGATAATCATTCGGTTCGTCGTCAATATGTAAGACGACCCCGATTCTTCATAGCATCATTGCAGTCCGATCAATTCCCAGGATAGCCGAATGGCGCTGGCGACCACTACTTCGATGAGAAGCCAGAATTGTGTGTGTGCAGCCTCAGGCTGTCCGGAGCTCGGATCCATCTCGGTTCGACGTTCACAACGCACATCGAAGTGTGGGAACTTTCAGACACAACAACCGATACACAATTAGAGTAACAGATACGTGTATCGACGTTTCCACACCCACAGTTCAACCCAAACGTTCCGCTTTGATAGCCTTTGACTGCGCAGTAAAATTCGTCGAGGAAATGGGACAGCCCTTACCGGCTCCGTTCAGATTCTGAATGGTGACCGCAGCGGCATTGAGACGAGCGCTCTGCGACGCAGCACTGTTATCCATCGGAAACGTCAGGAAGACTGAAGGGTTCAGGACTACGTGTCCAGCACGGATGTTCGCAGTGAGATTATGCCGTATAGACAACGTCAGAGGTCGAAGCGGAAGAATCCCCGAGGACAAGGTGCTTACCGAAATGTAGTGTGCCTCATCTGGTGGGCATTGGCATGGAATACGTATCGGTCTCCCATTTGTACCGTTGATCGCCCCATCACAGTTTCCTGCACCTACATAGAAGCCACTACATGAGTTTGGACATTTCGATGGTAGATAGTCGACATACATACCGTCAGGGTTGATACCGGATTGCCATCCCAGCAATGGAGAAAGGGCGGCAATCTGAGCATCCGTTGGGATAGTAGCATTACCAGACGATGGTGTCACACCCGTGGCGTCGGTAGCAGAGGAGTTAGAGGGCGCAAACGAGGGCGTCTGTGCCGATGCCGCTGTCGGGAGAGTCTTAACAGAGCATGAACCAGTACTTCCGGTGGTATTAGCGCTCGTACTGAGGCCGGAAGTAACTGAAGAAGAGGAGACCGCAGGGGTCGAGGAAGACGGAACGCCCGACACCTCCGCCGCGATAACTTTATGCTGTGTTGTAAAAGTCGTCGACGAGATGGGACAACCGATTCCAAGTCCTTCCAGATTCTGCAGGGTCGCGGCAGCAGCATTCAGGCGGGCGAGTTGAGAAGCAGTGCTATTGTCCGTCGGGAATGTCAACTCGACGGAGGGATTCGTTGTGACAAAGCCAGCTGCAACGTTCTTATTGAGAGCCTGCAAAGGTTTCGTTAAATCCGGGACTAAAGACAACAATTCCTTAACAACGAACGGAAAGAAAGAACGTCGAGTTCGGTGGGCATTGACAAGGCACAAGAATAGGTTTCCCATTGGTGCCATTTACGGCACCATCACAGTTTCCCGTACCTGAGAAGAATTGATGTCACCCAATTTACCCACGAAATGGAGTCTCCTGACCATCAGGATTGATTCCAGCCTCCCACCCGAACGAAGGGACAAGGTTAGAATTTACGTCTCTCTTGCTCGACGATGTGGGACTGAGCGGCAAACACACAATAGAGTGCGCCAACCACAATATAGCGAGGGTTTCATATAATAACATGGTTTGACCAACTAGAAGTGTACAAGCTTCAAGTCGATGTCGGTTATCGAAAGCGATTGTGTTAAGGAGAGTGAATGGACGGTCGCCAGCGACTCGGCGTGGGGGTAGGAATGGGTATCGGGAGGTGCTCTAAGCACTGTGCGGCAGCAACACACTTTAAAGGCGCGGAAATGAATATTTGTTGCGCCATTGCTTCTGGAGACAGTTTATCCTCAGAGACGACTCGAGCGAATGGATAACTTTACAAGGCTCACCGTGCTATGGTTGTATCGTCCAATCGTACCCCTGGCGTGGCTCTCTAAACGGATGTTTCCAAGGAGAAAATGCACATGCACTTAGGGCGGAAATGATTGCAACGAAGAGCGGCCAATTGTCGACTATTCATATTAGGGCACAACAATCATTGTTGTGTGTATGAGCGGATCAGTTCGAACTCCACGGTGCTGTCGCAAGGTCGAAAAGAAGTTGCGTATCTCAAAACAAAGAGAACCATGAGGATACGAGTTGCGATGTGAACTCAACTGCCAGTTCAACACGTATCAGTCGGTCCTTTCGGATGAAGGCCAAGGGTTATCCTAGCGTTCAACAAGGATAGACACGATGTTCCCAAACATGAGAGCGCTTGAGAGACAATAAACCAGGTGTTTTGCCTTGCTGATCCGAGACAAGCTCAACAGTATTTCAGCTTACATAAGTACCAAACCCTCAACGTCGACGTAGTCAAGTACTTCAACACTTACCGAGGTACAGTAAATACCTGCTGAACGAACGGATCCACTGCACTAGCTAACTGGCCATTATTTGAGACCCGTATTTTGCGCACGCACAAATTTTCCTCGACTTATACTACTTTCGTGTCTCACCATTTTCCGAAAGCCTTTTATTCATCACATGATTCACATCTGTGCCAGTGGTACTAACTTCTGTCGTCGGACGCCGGCAGTTAAGCGGTTCACTGACTTGGAACCAAAGCAGGCTTGGATAATGAATGCAGCAGCATGATTGATCATGGCATTCGCGGCCAGGCGTGAAGCAGCTGCCGTCGTCTAGGTAGCTTTCGCTACGATTATCTTGGTACGGCAAGGTCTGAAGTTACTATTCAACACGTAGAGTTGCTGCAGACGTACATACCACGAGAGGAAGCACTAGCAGCTCGATCGGCAAGTGGCCTCTACTTCATAACGTTACGTCCTCACTGTTTCCGCGAGAAAGATAGGCTAACGTAACTCTACTCAACATATTGTTCCTTCAGCATATCGGGAAACAGTATGTTTTCAATAACGGGATAGAGAAATCTCGCTGCTGTTCACTTGCTGATCCACGCTCTAACCCATCGTAACCACGCGGGAAAAGACGGAGTCGGTACTTTTCATATGATGATGGGGCTGCTAGTCGGGCATCATTTTCGCAGATAAGGTGCTGGGATCACATCGACTCAGTTAGGTCGGCTCACAACCACTCCCGCATCATGCCTACACCCGCTTTCCTCTTCTAAAGCTCCTTGTCGAGAATCAAATCATATGTACATGTACAGGTGATGGTCCCAATTCAGGCATACTCTCAACGAACCTACAATCTTTGACCGACCGACTCTCGATCGCGACGCTGATACACGTCCAGCTACTTGTTGAGCTCCTCGGACCTCTTCTGGAGCTCTTCTCGACTCTAGACGACGTCGTCAGCCCGTACTTGTACGCACGAGATGGACCCTTACCAGCGGCGCGTCGAGCTTGCTCAGAATGTCCTGGCTGGGAACATACGGACCACGTGCGTGGTGCGCTAGAATGGCAGGGTTGCTCCCTAACGCCGCGGCTGCGTCTGGACCAGCAAGATCTGCGGGGTTGTTGGACTTCTGCGGTAACAAGGTTCAACAATGGCCAGTGATCGTCCTAACGACGGAGTGTGACTTACCGCTGGATGAGGTAAGATGTTGAAACGTTGTTCCGTCTGCGAGCTGTCGACGCTCTGAGGATTCGATGATTGTGACATGAAGAGTGCGAGGTAGGGAATCGTGGATATTTTAAAGCCCCTTATAAGTCACTGAGTTTCCGATGCGGACTGCGCCTTTAGATGACGTCATCACTCCTTCCCTGCTGCGCCGACCCGCTGCGCTCACATTAATAGTCATGACGGTTGCGTTCAAATTCACGCCGGACAAGCACATGCAGTACAATACAAAATCAAGATTGGTTTAAATGGGAAATGCGTACAGGCACAAGACCTCATCCCATACTTCCTAATAGGGGAACCTCGGATAGAACGGGGTAGAAGCAACGGGCGTGAAGGGGAAGGGGAAAGTGTTGTTCACTTTGAGAGCATCATCTGTTCGAATTAGCTGAGCAAGTACTCAGGGAGAAAACAAGACATAGGCTATGCCTGCCTCACCTTGACGAATTCTAGAGTCCAGATATGAGTCAAAATTTAGAATAATGCGGGACTACAGCGCGATTCTCACCTTCATAGTTTATCTGGCCATCGCCATCCACGTCCGCCTCGCGGATCATTTCGTCTACTTCCGTCTCGGTCAATTTCTCACCTGCAAGAAATGAGTAAACCCGCCAACATGCACACGATCGCCGCTCACCCAAGTTTGTCATCACATGCCGCAATTCGGCCGCGCTGATGTAGCCGTTACCATCCTTGTCAAACACCTTGAAGGCCTCCTTGATCTCTTCCTCGCTGTCCGTGTCCTTCATCTTGCGTGCCATCATGGTCAAGAACTCGGGGAAGTCGATCGTGCCGTTCCCGTCCGCATCGACTTCGTTGATCATGTCCTGGAGTTCGGCCTCGGTGGGGTTCTGTCCAAGCGAACGCATCACCGTGCCAAGCTCCTTGGTCGTGATCGTGCCATCACCATCTAGAAAGGACTAGTCAGTGGGCGTAGGATTAGCGTGCATATAGTCGCAACCTTTATCGAAGAGAGAGAAGGCTTCCTTGAATTCTGCGCACACACCATGAGCTACGAACGCGTGTGTATGGGCTGACTCACCGGAGATTTGCTCTGCGTGTCGAGGAGAAGCATTGGGGGGCAGTTATCGCAACTGTGGCGAGAATAAACATACCTTCAGACTTTAGGCCGAGACGGACGCGTAAGATGATGCATGGCAACGCGGTTCGCTAAAGGGACGTACCAGTTGATCCGCCATTTTCTGGAAACACGGTAGAGAGTGTGGAAGATGGTATGGCGGGAGACAAGAGCAGGAATCGATCGAGAAGGGGAGTGTCCCAGCAACCTTGTAGTCCTAGCGGTGCTCTATCTCGGCAATCGCCACTCGAATCAGGTGACTTCCGCCAGCCCTGGGCGCACTATGGTAGTCGTCTATCTCGGCAATCACCACCTCGGTTGTCATTATAGGCTGTGTGTAATCCCATTCGTCCTCGTCCTCGTCATCCTTATCGTCGCTGTCATCTAAACTGACTCCGTATTCCAAGAGAAACCTATCCTATGCATTGGGTATTGGGCATACCTGCATAAGTATCGCCATATCCCCCTGCCCTTCGCGCATATCCGGATAGCTCCCGTTCTTGTTTCTCTGATGCGGTCAAGTCTCCACCCCCGCTCATGCCACAGTTTGTTGCTGCTCGACTCCTCTGCCGCGGGTACGGGTGGCGGTGGAAGTGCCGATGATGGTATAATACGCTCTGTTCACATATCGATTCCAACAAGGCTGACTGTCCAACTGCGCGGCTGGCATATTCATATTTGCACTCACCGCCGGAGGTGGTGGCAGAGGGGGTGATTCATCTTGCATTTGGGGGAGGTAGTCCACCTCTGGATGATGGTAGGATGGCGGAGGGCTTTAAAGCTTGCCAAGGGAAGATGCGGTAGGATTTTGGCCAGCAGCCTTGGCGCGTTTGCGGAACATTTGGGTAGATTTATAACCGCGAATACCACCACCCCATTGACGACGCTGGTCCTCGTACTAGGTGGTAGTGGTGATGGTGGTACTCAAGACGGGCTGGAAGTGGCGGTGGCTAGGCAATAGCACGGCTTCACGAATCCGCAACGGATCGCAGGTACGGCCACCTGCGGGTAGGTCTCACTTTTGTGACGCACATAAACCCGTCTGTAGTCACGGGTACAAGCGTGAGGTGGTACATTGCATGTGCGCACTCCGCAAATTTTTCGGTATAGATGTAAAATACCTTGTCTGTTCAACGACAGAGCGCAACTGTGGTTGTGCCATGGTTATTCTGGGGCAGCTGAGGTTGCGTGGTGGTGGTAATGAAGCCAATGCGCACAGATGTGAGTTCAGGAAACACGAATGTGAAGGAGAGGCACTCGGGCCACCGAGTCTGTTTGCCGCGCCCGCTAGGCGACCCTCTCCGAAGATTAGGTCCGTGTTATGCCTGGTCTCAGGGCAGTACGCGCAGTGACAGATAGGGAGACGGGATGGGGCGCGGTTTCGAGCCTGCGAGAGCCCTCATCAGGAGGCTATCGCTGCCCCGACCGTCGTGCTGTTTAGGTGAACTACCACGCACTTACCAGACACTGGGAGTTGGCACAGTAGTATGAGTAGGGACCGCAATCGGGTATGCCTGCGCACCGTAGGCACGACTCTCCGCGAGGGTGGTCTGCGATGTGTGGGTGAAGGCGGGTGGGAAAAAGGAAGCTCCTTATCAGCGGAGCCAACAGTGACCTAAATGAGATGCGATGCCGAGCTAGTCCCACCAGCAATTTTGGATGGATCCTGCCCTTCATCGTGCATGCCCGTAGTCGTACATTGAGATGCACCTGGGGTCCCTTCCCGGCACGTGTCGAGGCGCAGATCCATTTTTTGCAAAGCGCTGTATATCCTCTTGCACGCAATAACTGGTCACATACACATCTAGAACTGTATCTTTCATCTAGGTATGGTAGGTAAGTATACTCGTGGCATTTATACTTTATCAACTCCATTAGGAAGATATACATTGGACAATGTCTGAAGGTGTACTCTCGCCGCGGAATCATCAAACTGTCGTGATCTCGAAATCGAGCTCACGAAACTGAACCTGATTGTCGAGTTCCGTGGTAGCTTGGACGTCTCAGTATCCCATGCTCTCCCCACGATCACGCGGAGGATCAGCATCTGCGGGGATATGCACTGCCGGACGCGATAGGACTTTGAGCTTAGCCGGGCCGACTTGTCAACAACATGCATGGGCGAAAATCAACGTACCATCATCAGGACGCACACGGAACCAAACGCCACCGAGGTCGAACTCCCCAATCCAAATGACACCAGGAAGGCGATGCCTGACAACGTGTATGGAAACACGGACTCGACGACCATGGTCGTGACGGTGAAATACATTGAAGCGTACTCGCGGCCGAGATGTTCCTGGACGCGTTTGCCGTGTCGCATGATACGATAACATATCATTCCCGTCAAGACTGTGTTGAGGACTACGGAGATAACCCAATATGCGAGGCCGAGTTGGGAAGAGATACCGGTGAAGACATTGGCCCCGGGTAGGCTGCTGGTCCAATCGAACATAACACCCAAGGCTAGTCGGACACAAAATGAAAACAACCGGAAAAGATGGGCGAGGAGAATACTTACTCAAGCTAGCCAGCCAAAGGATGAAGGGAAAGATGATGGCACGGTAGCTGTCCCATACAATGCGACATCGGTGGATCTGGAACCAACCATCAAGTGAGCGTGTAAGTACGTTCCTAAGATCTTCATCCATATCTTACCATTAAGCCGTCTGTCATAAGCTGCAGTACGATGATCGCCGTCGTGCCCATATCCAAGTACCAATCCGCAATGTGTATCTGCCAGTACGCATTTGGTCCCCCTGGAAAACCAGGGTTTAGCAACCACACTTCCTGGCCGAACACTGCTTCGACTGCCACCCAGATGGTGATCAAGAGCAACATTATGCTGCTGAAGATCACGTAGAATGTATCAGTTTTTCTACGCACTCTTCTTTCGAACAGGATGATGTGTAGGGTCTTAAAATAGAGGAGTAGCTCCATGCCTGTATGAGCAGATGGGTAAGCGTGATAATCATCATAACGATAGCCACTGACCATATAGAATGTTCTCTAGGCTAATCCCAACGTAAAGCGAGTTTTGGAATACGTTCCCATTCCAAAGATGGTCGAAAGGTGAGGTGGGCATGTTACAGGAAAGAGAGAGAGAGAAAATTCGCCTACTTAACATCGAGAGAATCCAGCTCATAAGAATTACACAATGTTTCCGGGGTTAGTCAAATTCATCCTGTCCCTGTCTCTTGCGCTTGGCTATCCTTCCTAAGGAACAATATAAACGGGACCATGCGGGGCAGACCACGGTGAGAAAATTGGAATATCTATGAACCCGTTAAATGAATCGGTCAAAACTTGCCGCTGGGCTCATGAAGTTCCGCGCGGATAAAGATCTGATTGGGACTAGTATATTTTCCGAATGAGTTAAAAAAACCCCACTAAACGATACACGACAGTTTTCGGAACCTGGTGGCTTATGTTAAACCGCTTCTGAGAAGACTGATCTCTGTCATCATGTACGCACTTAGACACGATCGTGGGACCAGGTCCTCTAGCTACCAACAGCATCTCCCATCTTGAGCGTCAGCGTGCTCTTTCTAAATCACTTCCCAGGAATAGAGAAGTATGGATAACGTCCCTCAAAAGCATTGAACGCCGAGTGTCCAAGCTCTCGTAAAAACCTTTTTTGCTGTGTCTTTTTTACGATAAGTTCGTCCGGCATTTGAGCTTGAACGTTGAACCACGTGTTGGTCGTATGAATCAAATATGTCACGCTAGGTAATATGAGCAGCACAGGTCAAATAGTGGGTGCGGTGTTACTACACATGCCAAATGTGCTTGGAACGTTCAGCATGCTCGTTTCTCTCGGCATAACTGGCGTATGGCGTGCTCATTGCGTCATCGCTGTTGCACCGCGGTAGCTTTTGCAGGGTGCAGAGCATAGAGCTCACCCGAACTTGGATCTGTACGAGTTGTATGAACCAATGGTGTTACAAACGTCATGTCCCTGGCCTTCTTCCATTTTAATCGGCTTTTTTTTTCTGTTCAGGTTGCTTTGCAACGGTGCGTCGCATAGACATCAAATTGGATGGTTTCTATGATCTGCTGCAAAGACGTGACTCCACTCTTGCAGGGACGCAGTTCTTAACAAAGATCTTTGTTTAGGTGGCGTTGGCGGGCCGTACTCCGCGGTCCCGACGCAATGGCAAAATGAAAACATTCACATTCATTTTCGTGCCTGAATGCCACAAGCGCATACGTACTATCGGCCGAGCACAGGTCACCCATCGCAATCGACAGAGAGCGTCAGAAAGAAGTTAAAGACGTGGATGTATTCGCGCGCAGCCCTGAGTTCGTCATCGGGTGAGCTGAGCCGACGAATGCGGTTCAAGTTGTGTAAGTATCCTCAGGCTCTGGTCCTCAGCTTCCGTCTATTCCTGGGAATCGGGACCAGCGCGTCAGGGCCGGATTGACAGTGGAGTATGGGACTTGTCTGTCTTTACCGCTACCCTGATCATCGCTCTCAATTATTTGGGAAATCACCCGCAAAACACGGATTCAACGGGTTTGCTATGCTGTGCATTATATCTCGGAATGGATGAAGATCAGTGTCCACCTGTGTGGGTAAAGAAAAAGTGGGAGGGATCCCCTTTGTTCCAGATAGGAAGACGGGCGCCCATCAATCGAATCAAATCTGGTCACTGGACCAACAAGCCGGAATCATATCAATCATTATTATTGGCGCTGTTCGGCTTTACTAATACTATGTAAGTACATGCGGAATTCCTCCCCAATTAAAAGAAGGCACGTCACATGTCTTCGACATATGTACGGGATGCCGTTCGAAGGTACGATCAACAAGGAAACCGCTTCAAAGCTTTTGCGCCAAGCGCTTTGAATTCGGGAGACCTCACTCGTACGAAATAATTGGGAGCTCGATTACATCCTTCGGAGGCTTGTAATTCTTCAAGTAAATTAGACGATGGAAGTTGTGGATGGGATTCGTAGCGCTCGGGGCACTCATCGGATGGTCTACACGCAGGTAAGCATTCTCAATGCGTGCGTGTAGCATGCGCTCCAATCGTTGCAGCCCTAGAAGCGAGAAAGACTCTGTCACCCTGACATGACATCCCCACATGTGAACGTTCTCCCCTATCTCCAGGATGTTTGCTACGCCACATGACCATGCTCATACCCATGTCTACTCGCCCCGACCATCGTTAGCGTCATCGACGCAAACCTCACATGTTACGTTGATTTTGATTTCGATCTTGCAGGCACGATCTCGGCTTACTTCTTTATAGCAGAAACTAAAGCCTAGAATCCCGAGCCGTCGACGAGAGTACCTTTGTCTTCTCTCCTGCTCCTCTGTCGCATATTCTGATGGTATCCGTGTCATTGTCATTGCCACTGGCGATCGGTTGTTTGACGTTTTGTCAGCCACGAAAACCGGGTACCTGCGGCGAATCGCACCAATTGTATCCAGATGGGGATGGGAGTAATATTCGTATATGAAGGAGCTGTCAAGACCGGGAAGGATCATAGGGCGCAGGCGGGACGGGATGTACAGATTGAAAGAATTTCTGACACACAGGTATTCCTGCGATACGGTGCTTGCAATGACAGTAGCATAGCCCTTCAAAGAGTACATCATATGAAATAATTTCCAGAAGTTATCTATAACATACGCAGTCACTACACCGCTAGATCTGCCGAAATTTCCCTTGTGACAGTTCCAGCTCTGCGTTCAACATCGAATTGGATTGTAGAGTGAAGACTCTGCTGCGCAGCGGATGTATCACTATCCCATGCTGTCCCAATGACCACTCGAAGGATCAACATCTGTGGCGATATGCACTATTGGATACGAAAGTAAGCCTCGAGCTCATCCAGAACCATCGACAGGAGACATAAGTAAAAAATAACATACCATCGTTAGGGCACCGATGGAGGTGAATGCTATCGAAGTTGGACTCTTCATCCCGTACGACACAAGAAAGGCAATACCAGACAATGTGTATGGAAGTACGGACTCGACTATCATGGTGGTAACCGAGAAATAGAAAGACGCTTCTTCGTGACCAACTCGCTGTTGAATCCGCTTGCCGTGCCACATAATTCGGTAGCATATCATGCTCGTCAACGTTGTGTTCAAGAACACAGAGACGGTCCAGTAGGCAAGACCGATCTGAGAGGCAACACCAGTGAAAATGTTGCCTCCGGGTATACTGCTAGTCCAATCCACTAGGACACCCAATACTGGGCAGCGCAGATGGAATGAAACGATCCGGATGTAGTACAAGCCTTAATACTCACCCAAGGCAGTTACCCATAAAATGATAGGTATGATCACGACACGATAACTATTCCATACAATCCGACAACGGTAGATCTGCCAGAGTCAATCAGGTGAGTACACTGACATTATGGTTGTCTTACCATCAAAGCGTCTGCCATGAGCTGCAATATAATGATTGCTGTTGTGCCCAAGTCCATGCACCAGCCTGAAATGTACTTCAGCAAGTACGCATTGGACCCCCCTGGAAAGCCAGCGTTCACGAGCCACATTTGCTGGCCGAATGCAGCTTGGGTTGCCACCCAGATTGTGATCAAGAATAACATTGTGCTGCTGAAGAGTGCATAGAATATGTCAGATTTCCTACGCACTCTTCTCTTCGACAGAAGAACGCCTATGGTCTTGAAGTAAAGAAGTAACTCCATGCCTACACGAGCAGATTCGTTATATGCAACATCTGATGGAAAGCATTTCAGGACTAACCATACAGAATATCTTGTATGTTGGTCCCAATGTAAAGTGCGTTCTGGAATTCGTTGCCCCATTGTTGTTCGGGGACCATGATTCTGCCACTGAGACAAGGGGGAAACTGGGGGAGCTCGTAAAGAGAAAGATGCTGGCTTAAGAAACTCAGGGAATTCGCTTGGTCACAAGGTACACACTATGCCAAGATCAGACATGGCTGTAAAATAAACGTACCAGTCCTACCTGGAACGTGGATCATAGATATAACGTTCCTCGATTTATGTCATCGACATGCTCCCACTCCCACTTGCAGAAATACACGAACTCGGGCCTAGAAGATTCCTAGCAACATGCACGAGACTACCGACCACACTGTAAAATATTACTGCATATATTACTGCGTTGTTCTTCACGAGTCGCAATCGGCCGGGCGGCCCCGGGGGAAATTTTTTGATTCACATGGTCAGCCAGGAAGGATAAGATATACATAGCACATTTTCACTGTGTTTCCGTCGTCGGCCAATCAAAAACTATGATTTCAACACCCGATTCTCACCGTATTTATGTTACTTACCTAAAGCTAACGAAGACCTGAGGTACAGCATTTTCTACAACGTTGCCATTTATCTTAGGACACCCATCCCGGGTTTTGCAGGCATGCTCCAGTTATCTGTATTTCGGTAATTGAGTTTCCGACCATCGGGCAACGTGCCAGTCTGATCCCATCACCTTAGGAACCACGTGGCAGCAACGGTGTCCATGTTGCAATCATTAGTATGTGTGTTCTTCTTGAATGTCATGGTACATTCCAACTAGTCTTCGTATTATTACTGCAACTTATTTATTCGGTACTAAATACTAATAGGCATTCTGCTGCTGGTGTAAACTTGGCCTCATCGTCAAA
>JBBPMJ010000671.1:0-17284 GCA_038090255.1 Austroboletus niveus | reverse complement strand
AGACTCCCATAACGGCCACGACTATGACAACATCAGTTGATTTAATCTTTAAAAAATGGGATGCATTTCAAGCGTACTCTTTCAACGGAACAATATCTGAAATGGTGATAATCGAGAGTTGCATGACACCCCCGCCGCCGACCCCCTGTAGGGCTCTACAGACAATTAACCAAATCATATTTTGTGCAGCACCGCAAAGTGCTGATCCCAACTAACGTGACGTGAATGAAGCGATATAATTATAACGCGGAAAAACAACCAAAAATACAATTATACACGAGTATAGGAGCGGTTTCCGCCCTGGCTGGTGGGTGAGTAACCATCCGCATTCTCATATTTTAAAAGCACTCACCAAATATGTTGGATAATTTTCCATAAAGCGGGCCAAACGCGCCGGCTGCAAGCATGTATGCACTAGCGCAAGTGCAAGCACGTCGGTCTAGCGAGGCATACCAAGATCGTATAACACACCTTCCAACCCAGCTGTAGTCATTTCCCCCATGAAGATTGGCTACAATAGTAGGGAGAGCAGTCGCCACTATTGTCTTACAGTCCATCCGTCAGAGCTCACTACCATCAGCAACAACGAAGTGCCCAGACCCACCTAATCCAACGCCCCGAGGAACATCGTACACACCAAAGCGAAGCTAACAATACCTAGCCTGTTCTTCGGCAGAATATGCACCTCGTTCTGCGTCCAAGAAACGCCCGGTTCGTTTACATTAGTAGTGCTGTTTTCATGTTGGGGGGACTCGGATGTCATGGTTCTGGAAGGACCTTGGCCCTGGTCGTCAGAGACGACTGAATCATGTGGCTTTAAAGATTCGTGGAAGTAGGGAGGCATCGTTGGACTTGAAATTCGTTATGGTTGCGTAGAAAAGGTCCGTACAAACTGTACCCCGACACTAACGGGGGTCGAGAAGTGGTTCAGTGACGTCCGACTTTTGCAACGCTATAGAACTTGCCCAGTCTGCTTGCCTCAGCATGCGCACTAACCGCGCCGTGCGGCCGTCTCGTATTAGAGACCACCTCCGCGGACTCGGGGGTTGTCCTTTTACGCCGTGGGGATGGGAGCATCCGATCCAACTTGGGTGCAGCATCCGCAAGGTCGCTCCACCATGATGGCTGCTATTCGGGTCACGCAATATTTCCTGGATAAAGGCTGCTGCATGCCATCGGACTGACCCAATGACATTCGCGACTGATACAACAAAAAGAAGGCAAGTACGAGGAATCAGGTCTATATCCGAGAGTTTACCAATACAGTGCCAGATGCTTATCGGGATCACTGCGTGCACAACACGTCAAATTGAACAACATGGTCATGATCTTTTTTTGTCACTGTCAGTGGTCGTTCGTGAGATTGACCCTTGCCTGCAGGTAATGTTAAATCTTACTACGAAGAACTTTTTTTTTCCGGGTCAAGGCACCGGGCTGGCAAGAACTCACATTACTTTCATATTCACATCAATTGCAAGTCGGATTTGGGTGGTATTCATGACAGAAGTGAGTCAATCAACATTGTAGCAGTGCAAGAGAGGCTTCCGAACTCCGACTTGCGGCCGCCGAGTCTATTCCGACTCGGAGTCGCTCACACACTTAGTACGTTACTAAATAATCACTTCAAGACTCTTATTAGTGTGACTTGGCTCACCGAGTAAATTTCGGCTGGGATCACGGTAGGTGCAATTTCAAGTTTCGTTACTTTCGATTCCTCACATCTTTATATGAAGTTGCAAGTGCTTTGTTTTTGTCTCATCAGGTTACCATGCATTGCGGATACGACGATCCACTGCATTTCCTTACAGTGGATCGTGGTACCCGCAGCTCAGCTTCCCTAATGGGAATCCGAATTTCATAGATAAGCAACTTTGTCTTCCCTGACGCTTGTGTCTTACCTCTATCCAGGGTTCATCGCGGATTTCCTGAGAATCCAGGCTGCTTACTCTGCATACGGGGAGGGTCGCGCCTACGGTACACTCGCATACCCATCTGCGGTCACTGCTGGTACCCAGTGCAAACTCCCTCGTTGAACGGCGACAGCGGCGCCGTCAACACCCATCAACATGGGCACCCATGTCGGAGGGCATATTGTACAGACAGGATACAAAGATACAATACAGAGGACAGTAGTAGTACAAAACGATCTTATTCAATGCTACATACTACTATCGGCGACATTTAAGGGCCGTAGCATCATCGTGTTCCAAATCTTCAGCACGGCGCTTGAGAAGTCCCCAATGCCATTTCGAATAGCGTCGATAGCTTGTGTTCCAGATATCAGAAGAAAAGTCCGAGATGATAACTTCTTTCCAGTCGAACAATGGGTAATCCGGTACCCATTTCCGAATCCTATCCACTTCTTCATCACCTACATGGTGGTTATCGTGCCTGCAATAGCAGAGAGTGACAAACCAGACTCACCATAAATGCGACTACCAGAAACTTCGACTTCTTCCGCGTCATTAGAAATTGATTGCGCCGTGTTGCGGACAGCTTCGATGTATTCGATGCCTATATCCCTGATTCGTTTGGTAGCGAAATCAATAACATCGTTGAAACTGTCGACATTCGTCTCTGGATGTTGTTGTGCCCAAACCCAAAATGGATCGAGCGTGAGAAAGAGAAGTTCCGGTATCACCAATACACAGTGTGCAAAGTTTGCGATTCCGAAACTGGAGACCTACTACAAAGGTGTCCCTACTTATATACTATACTACTATGGTCCGTGCATACTAACATGAGTGTTCAATGAGGCGTAAGGCCGTTGTGCTACTGGTCCGTTTGGAATGCATTGTCTATGCGTGTAAACTACATCATGGTCCAGACTTGCCTTACATAATCATGATCTGGTACTCTCCAGTACCTTTGGACCGAAGAAACGAAAAGTGGTCACAACAGATGTATTGTCTGAAATACATATGCAATCACAAATATTCCAGTGAGAAATAGAAACACACGTACCCCAAATCCATACATCTGATCGCTCGTGTTGAATGACCATAGATCAATAGGTGTTTCGCCCTTGCGAACCCACAAATGGACCTTGACGGAGATAATGTTGATCCACGTTACTCCCCATTGCACTACAGGGCCGATCCTATTCTTGGAGTTCTTGCATGATACCCACTCTACATCACATTTTATCTCCTCATCCACAATTTCCTGTGAAATCGCCAATTCATTAGATGGGAAAGAGTATGGTGTCTCTTTGATAACAATCTTCAACACTGCCATAATCTTCGGGTATTCCCGGATGTACTCCATGAGTTTGTGCATCACGTTGGAGTTGCTCTGAGAGAATATGCATTCCCCAACGAAACAGGGTTGCCAGGCAGGCAGGGATGGGTTATTCATTGTGTAAAAGAGTCAGATAAGAAGGTCGAGAACAGAACATATAGATGTTCCATGGACTTTAGTGCCTCCATGGACATGTAACTTCAGCGAACCGTCGCCTTTGCCAAAACAACCAGCAAAGACAGACTTGAATGTACCTTGGAAATGCTTGAGGAGACCTTCATGGATGTCATGAGGTATCAAAGCATACAGATCCCATTTGTTTGGGTAATATGTTAACCTGATGAAAATAGAAATAGTATAAAAAATCACTCAGTGATGATCAGTAACCAATAACCCACCTCACTCTGTAGTTCATCTGTCCATTGCAGCTACCATCTAATCTCTCTGTGATGTACGCATACTTGCCGGGGCTTATGCCCTCGAAATGCTTTCATGGTCATTAATTTGTATGGTAAACATGATGCTGCCAGATAAAATAAATCACCTTGTATATCCCAGGTTCCTGGACACTCCAGATTGCATTGACTACTGCATTGCACTTGCCTTAATCACAAAGGTATGTATCAGTCTTGAGTAACGTCTGACAAGAGTCAGTATGCCTTTGTTAACATTCTTCAAAACTCAAGCTTGTGGGATCAAGCTCTTGCAGACAGTTCTCCCAGCCTCCATGTCAGTTTTCTGTGTTGTGACAGAATAGAGAGGAGTAGTCTTGAAGACTACACAGTAGCTCACTTTGTAGAAACACTGTACACACCTGGGCGGAGGTTATGTCCTAGGAACATTTGAGCGGGTTTATGTTTGGCAAATGTTAGTGTAGTGTGCAAGCAATGATTTCTGTCAAGGGCTTCTTGAATGATGTGCTGGATGTTCACACAGTAAATAGCTATACAGTGCTTTATTATAATTTAGTACGTGTCCCAATGGTTGATGGTACTGTCAACTGGCTGTCATTAATGAGATGATTGAGGCGCCTTGCGACTGATATGTCAGAAACATTCTGAAAACAAATTGGATACAAATCATGTGTCATACTGGGTATCATCAAGTTGCAACTGCCAGTGTACCTCTTGATTTGAGTGTATTATGGATGTAGCTAGTCACAATTTTGTTATGTGGATGTAACTGTCCATTTCTGCATCCATGCCAACACTTAAGCATGGTAGGCATGAACATTTACTGAATATGGCCTACAATATTGACAATATAATGAATTCTGGTATGCTCACCACCCATCAGTACACACAGTCATGTGTTAGACTTTTTTTTATACCATGGCACTTCAAAATATCAAAACTGGAACACATCATATTCATGGTGCGGCAGGGTACATAACGACAGGCAACAGCAGGGGATTAGCAGACCATTTAGTAAAACAAATCAGGGGAAATAAAGAATGTATCCACAGCATGTGATTAGCTAGCTATACTATGGCAAGGGAAGAGGGGGGAATGATAACAAAGACTCAAAAATGATGTCATGGCATAGGTAGGAAGGAGAGAAGTAAAGCTGCACTGTAAAGAACTTAAGGGGGGAAGGATGATCCGAGAGGTCATGGGAGCTACAACCACATAACATGGATATGAATAGCTTTCTGCCATTGAGTCAAAATTTTCCCATTTGGAGCCCACAATGGATCCTTGTCTGTGGGAGGGAATGCGAGCAGGTCCAACTGAAGCGCATCAGTGAAGAACCTGTTGAATGGAAGTCAATACAAGTCAGGAAAAGGAATGGTGACTTACTGCCACCATTGAGCCAACTGAATGTCCATGTTAGGCTCTTTATGGAGGTCTTTTCGCATTTGATCAAGTATCATATCAACGAACTCCCAAAACTTGTTGCTAGACCAGTTTCGAGCCTCTTCATTGGTGTTTTCGCTGTTGTGAGACTCCTCTTGTTCATCCAATGTGGACGAATTGGATTCTTTACATATGACTTGAAAGAGAATAAAAGTTTGTCACTGAAAAAATGCAGGTTAGAAAGAACGCATACTACACAACATGACTTACAAGGAATGCAAACCGCCCCCATTGCGCCATGGAAATATTGATGGTGTCCTGAGTTGGCCCCACAAGTAACCTGGCCATTTTGGAGATGTGCTGTTTCTTCTTGATGCTAGCAGCAATCTATGGGGCAAGATCTGAATCAGGTAGTAGACAACGAATAAAACATGATGTACCTTTGTCTTGATTTGGGCCCATTGCTTAGTCAATACATCTTTGATTTGTGTATCGATGTAATCAGTGAGGTGGACATCCTCCATAACCTCAGGCTCGATATTGAACACGGAAAGGTTCTCTTTCATGAACGACTAAAGTGTTGCAGAGGTGAGCACATTGAATGAATTGAAATGCACAACTACAAACCCAAATATGTTCATTGATGCCATCTAAGTACCATGAGATGTTTGTGCTGACAAGGGCCAAGTGAAGCCGGTCTTGGAGAATATCCTGTGAGCAGTGGTGTTTTTCTGCTCAGCAGAATTCCATAAAATTTGGATGTACTTACCCTGAAGTCATCCAAGCGTATAAATGTAGAGTTGCTGTCCTTCACCCGCTCTTGCTCCAGTCAAAGGAGCTTGCCATATACTGTGAGGAGCATACCATACGTGTCAAGCTAGAACCTGTAAGTGTATGTTGATGCGAATGAAAATTATTATATTCACCTCAGTAAAGCCATCGAGAGCCCCTTCGGGGAGGTCAAAGTCCCTGCAAACCTTGGCTGCACAATGGTGTTTGCACCTCCAAAGAGACTCTTCCTCAAGACTCTCTTGTTCCAAGGAGTTGGAGCGCTCTCGTCACCCCTGACTGGGAGGTGGTGGGTCCAGGGAATCCGACCTAATGGGTGAGCTTGGTGGAAAGGAAAGTTGGTCAAGATTAGAATGAGTGTGGTTACCTTCACCTGCCACTGTGCCAGGCTCCGAGTTGTCATTCTGATGAGAGTCCGAACTCTGCAGTCAGAAGCGAGCAAGAAGACTCATGGGGAGCCAATTGCTGATGAAGGGGTGAGGCTAGCAGTCATACATACCAGTCACTGGTTAAGTTCAATTGTTTTGCACGCTTTGGCAAAGAACTATTATGATCACATGATTCAGCCGGATCAAACCATGCAAAAAGCATGGATAAAGCATGGATTATGACTTTAGTATCAGGTAATATACATTGAGGATCAGATTGCCAGCACCCAAATGAGTGTAAACTGATGCAGGGTAAGGTGAGAATAAGCTCAAAGACTGGATTCAATGGGGTGACTCTGCATTAGTTTGGGCCTTGCCCTTGCCCTTGCCATATATCAGCTGATGTTTCTTGGGCCAACTTGGACCTGGCTCCATTGACAAGGGCTTGTGGCTCATTTCGAAGTCACCAGATGCCATGTCTGATGGCTCGCCGTCCTTCTTTGACTGCAGAGCCTGTGCAGCCTTAGCACATAAGTGATTGTGATCCAATATCAATGGCACATAGATCTCATCATAGAGGATCAAGGGGATCACAGTCTTGATCCATTGATAGTTATGAATTGATGACGTGTTGATGACATATGCATTTGTGCTTGCATGCTCCACAAAAGATTTTATCCGTGATGTAAGAATGCATTCTTGCTTTTTCACTACTGAAGAAGTTGAATTGCAGCCAGACGCTGGACAATCGTGATAAATATTAACTGCACAGATAACATCCTGATCATGCTTTAATACACAGGTCACACTGGACATTGAAATGACTTACAAAAGGTGAAAGAACCTTGTTTTGCTGTGGTGTTGGATATCTGGTACATGGAACATGCAACTGAGGGTGCAAACCAGGAAGAATCTCAAAGATACTGATGGTGATATGGGAGGCATTGTATTGATCTTGAATAGGAACCAGGACTTCTTTGACGCAACTGATTTGATATTCTTGACCACACTTGACAATAGCATGTGAGCCGACCTTTACTTTGTCACCATTAGCGACTGTAAAGGAGGTGGCCATGTAAAACCGTGCACCTCACTTAGGTACCACACTCGCCATTTCATATTTGGCAGCCTCTGTCTTATCCCAATCAATGGAGCAAGTGGCTTTCATAGGGCATGGTAGTTGTACTGCACCTTTTATCAGGGTTGAGCAGCATGTGGATCCAGACATTGAAATTGACTCACCAACTACTTTGGATTTCATATCAGGGAACCCCAATAGATGGCATTGATGAGGATGAGTGTCAAAGTATTCCAGGATGTCTGGTCCCACCTTCACCCATTTTTGTGCATCCAGATCATGCCATGTCCTGCCAGATAGGATATGTTTCACATTGTCTTGTTCTGCAAAAAGTCGACATGCATTGTGGCTCAGTGCTTGGTGGTTGCTGTAAACCGACGACAAATGATAAACACCATTGAATGATTCATAGCTGTTATGATTCGTTGGGCTTCTCTTTCTTTTTCTTACCTCACTTACCTTATACACCAAAGGATCTTGACCCTCGCTGTTTGAGCCCCGCTTGAGTCCTTTCTTTTACCATTTGTCTTTGCAATACTGCTTACTTATTTAGCGTGACTCATCTGCAGTTGTATCACCAATACTTATCTGATGCCATCGCATCCACTTCGTAGTGACTCAGCTTCTTCATGATTCCATTGCTTTCTATCGCTGACTCACCTTCTTCCATTGACCCACCCTTAACCATTTGGCTCGTGTATATAAACCTTTGATACTCAGGTATATTCACTATTTTAGACCTCCTGCAATTTGCCTAGTATCTTGGAGTTGCTCTCGGGTCACCCAGTCCTCATCCTACTGTTGAGTGGACACTTCTTTTGAACCCTCAATCCGTCACTAGTCCTGTGACGTCCCCAAGACCTGTTGATCCCTCGGTCCTCAATGGTCCCCAGAACCTCTCCCAAGGAAGACCCTTGAGCAGACCCCTCTTCGACCTGACATTAGTCTTACGCCAGCCTTAACCTCCCTGTCAAGGAACCACCTTGTCAGGCCCCCTCATCCTGTCAGCTGTATAGCAACAGTAAGCCTCTTGAATCTCTGCAGGCCTATACTTGACCACGTCAAGCATAACAAAAGGTCTAAGATCTCCCTTGATTGGCTATCATTGTATAAGCCTCCACCATTGCCCACCAACGCCCCAGAAACCCTAGACCCTATTCCGACCTTGTGCTGAGAAGGGAAACCCTTGACTTGTCGGACATCAACAAACCCTCTTCAGAAAACCCCATCGACACTGACGAAGACCTCGTCATCCCTCAACAACCTGAGGACCTAGAACTTGCCCATCAACTCTCTGCGGCACTTAGTATTCCCAGAGTATCTACCCCCCCATCCCCAACTCCAGTCAATCGCCAACCAGCATTTACCCTGCCCCCACCCCCAGCCCAAGTCGCCATGATGGCCAAACCCACTGAACTCTGTCTCGGAGTCCCCAATGCCTTTGACGGCTCTTACACCGATGCCATGTCCTGGCTATCCACTGTCCAGACCTACCTCATCATAAACAAGGCTGTTTATGATGACAACAACAAGAAGATCACCTATGCCTTGTCCTATATGAAAAAAGACTCAGCTGCCATCTGGGCCTCTACCTTCTGGAAGGAAGCCATCACCACCAACTCCTTTGGGATGTTTGCTGACTTCCTCGTCAAATTCAAGAGTGCTTTCGAGCACCAAGACACCAAGAATCAAGCCATCAACTGGCTTCATTTGGAACGCCTCATCTCTAAGAAAAACGGATCTTACGGTCCTGAACTCACTCAGCATATTGCTGAGTTTAGAAACAACGTCGCCCTCTTGGGTATCTCTGATCAGAATGTCCTGATCAACTACTTTGCCACTGGCATTCCCCCTCCCCTCTTCCACCATATCCTCTCCATGAACACAGTCCCCACAAAAATTGATAAATGGTACTCAAAAGCTGTTCACTTCCAGGTTCAGAACGATCATGCCCAGACCATCGTTAATCAACATCGCACCCACTCCATCCCCGCATACCGGTCTTACCAGACCCCCTCCACCTCCTCCCCTTCCCAGAAAATCCACGATCCCGACACCATGGACATTGATGCAGTCAATGCTCCCAGACCACCTAAGCTAACTCCTGAAGAGTGGGAGCAATGCTTCAAAGAAGGGCATTGCCTATGCTGTAGGCAGAAAGGCAACCGAGCCGACACTTGTGGAAAATACCCCAAGAAACCTCATAAGACTTTGGTCAAACGAGTCGAACAGGTTGACGATGACCTCCCCAAACTTCAGACCTGTGACAACGATGATGACGATGACCTCACAGTCCGTCATATCCAATTCACCCTTCCCCCCAAGAAGAATTTTTAAAGTGGAGACCTCGACCGACACGGGACTCTCCTAAAATACAATGTGTAACTGTACCTACACTACTGGGCTCAATGCAAATCCCTGTCCAAATCATTGTACCCTCGCACACGTTAAAAACCATCAATACCTGCACCCTCATTGATAGCAGCACTGATATCTCTTGCATCAATTGGGGCTTTGTCCACAAAAACAAACTCCCCACCACCCACCACCCGACTCCCCTCCCCCCTCAATGTCACCAATCTCAACCAAGGACCCACAGATAAAGGAGGAGTTTGTTTCACCACTGAACTCTTCATCCACATTGAAGGACTTGCTCATAAGATTCTATTCTATGTCATGGATTGCGGTCGACAAAACCTCATCCTCGGTTTCCCATGGTTGAAAGCTGTCAACCCCACCATCGACTGGTTTGGTCAGACTCTCTCCATTAACGAGTCCACTGACCAATCCAAGGAGCTCTATATGCTTCACAAAGTTGACTTGAACCAATACAAAACTCGTTTCCAGCAGTTCAAGCCCTCCCCTCGACTCCCTCGCCACGTCCAAGTAGACTCTGTCTATGACAGACACCTCTATGAATACCTTGATTACAAGACGGAACCACAATACCTCCGCCATGCTCATGACAACTACACCATCAACCGTATCATCCCAAAAGGTGATCCTCTCATTGCCAAGCTCACGAACTCTACCAAGTTGGCCATGGCTGCTGAAAAAGCCAAACCCAAGATCACCCTCCCCCCAAAATACTCCAACTTCGCCTCCATCTTCTCGAAAGAAGCCATGGACCATGTATCCCCCTCACACCCTTATGATCATGAGATCAACCTTGATGAATCTTTCACACCCAAGGTCAGAGAGATTTACCCCCTCTCCCCAGATGAGCGCAAGGCCACGGAAACCTTCCTCAATGAAAATCTTGCTTCGGGCAAGATACGCCCCTCAAACTCCCCCCAAGCTTCCCCATTCTTCTTCATCAAAAAGAAGGATGGCAGACTCCATCCATGTCAAGACTACAGGTACCTCAATGAGCATACCATTCGTGATGCCTATCCCCTCCCCTTAGTCTCCGATCTCGTCGACAAACTCTGTGATGCCAAGGTCTTCACGAAGTTTGATGTTTGATGGAGCTACAACAATGTCTGAATCAAAGACAGACATCAATGGAAAGCCGCCTTTATTACCCATAAAGGACTCTTCGAACTGACCGTAATGTTCTTCGGTTTTACTAATTCCCCTGCCACCTTCCAATGGTTCATGAATGACTCCTTCCACAATATGATTGCCGAAGGATGGCTCGTCATCTACATGGATGATCTCCTCATCTTCTCCCCCAACAAGAAAACCCATGCTAAATGAACCAAGCATGTCCTCCAGCATATGAAGGAACTTGACCTTCATCTCAAACTCGAGAAATGCAATTTTGCTGCTAAAGAAGTTGAATACCTCGGAATGATTGTTAAACCCGGTCAACTCACCATGGACCCTGTCAAACTTGATGGGATTGCATCCTGGCCCACCCCAGAGAAGCTTCGTGACATCTGCTCCTTCCTTGGCTTCGCCAACTTCTATTGATGATTTATCCCTGATTACTCCTTGGTCACCCACCCTCTCATTAACCTCACCAAGAAAACCAGTCCCTGGGCCTGGTCCCCTGAGTGTCAGAAGTCCTTTGAACGCCTCAAAGAACTATTCCTTGCCTGCCCAGTCCTTCAACTCCCCAACCTCTCTGCTCCATTTGCTATTGCAACGGACACCTCCAAGTTTGCCTCAGGTGCTATCCTCCTCCAAACAGATATCAATGGGGATTGGCACCCCTGTTCCTATCTCTCCCAGTCATTCTCACCAGCAGAACGAAACTACAACATTTATGATCGGGAACTTCTCGCTATCATGCAAGCCCTAAAATTCTGGCGCCATTATCTCCATGGCAGCTCCCACCTGGTTCAAGTCTTTATGGACCACAAGAACCTGACCTACTTCTGGTCAGCACAGAACCTCAACTGCTGACAAGCCCGTTGGCTCCTCAACCTTGCAGATTTCGATCTGACCATGATCCACATCCCTGGTAAACTCCTTGCTGGTCCTGATGCCCTCTCCTGCCGCCCTGACCTCATTTCTCCGGATGACGCTGACAATGCAGGAGTCACCCTCCTTTCCCCTTCCTTGTTTGTCAACGTTGTCAACACCATGCTCCAGGAGCACATTTCATCTCATTCCAAGACAGACCCCTTTGTCCTCAAGGCCCTTTAATCCCTTGATGGAACTATTTCCCCAGCCTTTTGGTCTCACCTGTCCAACTGGCAATACAACGATGGCATCCTTACCTTTCAAGGACATGTCTACATTCCCCCCAATGAATCTCTCTGGCGCTCCATCCTCCAGCACTGCCATGACCATGAGACTGCTGGTCACCCTGGTTATCTCAAGACTCATCAGCTCATCACTGCCGAGTTTTGGTGGCCAGGCCTCGCTCAATACGTATGAAAGTATGTCAAAGGTTGTGCCTCATGTCAACAACACAAGGCCAACACCCACCCCACTATCCCACCACTCACCCCCATCTGCTCCACCTGTATCTGCCCCTTCCAGCAGATCTCATGCGATCTGATCACTGATCTCCCCAAATCCTTGGGGTTCGATACTCTCTTGGTCATGGTCAACCATGGCCTTACTAAGGGGGTAATTCTCTGCTCTATAAAGAAAACCATCACCACCGAAGGGGTTGCAGTCCTCTTTTTCCACAAAGTCTTTCTCTGATTCGGTCTTTACGACAGAATCATCTCCAATTGAGGCCCTCAGTTTGCCTCCACCTTCACCAAAGTGCTAGGAAAAGCTCTCAACCACTCCCTCGCACTCTCCACCGCATACCACCCCCAGAGTGATGGTAAAATCAAACAAGTTAACCAAGAAGTTGAGATCTACCTCCGCATCTTCTGCAGGAGTAACCCCACCACATGGTTCGAACTCATTCCCCATGCTGAGTTTGCTCACAATCACTGCCCCCATTCTGTCACTGGACAGACCCTGTTCTACCTCATGATGGGATATGAACCCCATACCCTTCCCTTGGTTATCACTGATTCCCACATCCCCGCCATTGAGGACCACCTTAAATCCCTTGTTGCTGCTTGCAATGAGGCCCTTGCTGCCCATGAACTTGCTCACCAAGTCATGGCATCCCAAAACCACCGCTCCTTCACCCCCTTCACCAAAGGAATCAAAGTCTGGCTCAAGGCCTGAAACCTCAAATGCTCCATCATCAGCCTGAAGTTCGCTCCGAAATGCGAAGGACCCTTTACCATCGTTAAGGTGCTATCTCCCATCACCAACGAACTATGCCTCCCACAATTGTGGAAAATCCACCCAGTATTCCACATGTCCCTCCTATCCCCTCATCGCGAAAACCCCGTTCACAGGCTGAACTACCCCTCCCCATCACCTGACCTTATTGATGGGCATGAAGAATATGAAATTGAGAAAATTATCTGCCACTGCAGGCCTCCGTTCTTCCATTCCTTCCTGATCCGATGGAAGGAATACACAGCCAAAGAAGACTCCTGGGAACCCGCACGGAACCTACAGAACTCCGCATCCCTCCTCAACGACTATAAACATCGACATTCAATCTCCTTGATCTCAAACAAACCCACACCACTCTCAATCATGTCCATCACCCTCTCTGCACCCTCTCCCATGCCCAGCGATGCTTCCTCCAACGTCACTGAAGCTGGCTGGTCCACTACCACCCTCACCAACAACCCCCTCAAACTCAGCGACACATCTATCCCTGTACCTCCTCTCTCCCTGATCCAATGCCTTCGCAACGATGTGAAAGGCATCCCCTCTGCATGGCCCAGCTTTAGCTGGACCCACCCTGAACCCCTCATCCCCACTACTATACCCATTCCCCTTGCCCAACAAATCTCCAACTGCCCCACTTGCCTCCCATTGTTCATACCTCCCGCTGCACTACCCAACCACCCCACACCCCTTGATGATGACCTCACCACTGCCATCACCACTGAACTCCGAGACTCCAGTCTTGCCATGGTGCTTGATGCCCACATGAACTCCACTCCCCCTTTGCCCTCATGCACCGTCTCTTCCTGACAAACTCCCGCATCGCCATCTCTGCTGCCACCCCCACTGCCTCTGCTGCTCAAGCACTGGCCAACCTCCACATTCGTCATCTCCACCAGACCCTGGAACATGACCTCATCCAACTGATGCACCAGTTGGACATGACCAACTTCATTATCAACATTGATTGATACCAACAAAACCTCACCACTACTGGCAATAACCACATCTCCACCCCATCCACATCCTCCAAACCACTTTCCACTCAGGAAGTCACCGCCCTAGATTGTGCCGATGACTACTGGGCCAGCAACCAAGAAGTCTGGTCTCTTCCCCCCAACCACCCTCACTACCATGAGGCATGTTATCAATGCCACCACCTTGGGCATCGCCGTCTCCTATGCCCATTCTATCAATGTCCCATCTGCCACAGGCAATTCCTGGGACACCCCCAACCTGCATGTCCCATGCGCCCACGAACACCTTGTGCATTCACTTCCTCCTCCTCGGACTCATCTACTCACCAGTCCCCCCATTCCTCACGCTCCTCTTCCTCATGCCGCAGCTGTCCCATCCTATCTGGACGATGCCCCAATGTCTGGATCCCCTGTTGGGTCCCTACTCCCCCCTCCTCTCCACCGGCAGCAGATGACTATGAGTTCTTTGTCAGCGCCGAAGCTGATGACAATGAGACTGGGTCTCATTGAGGTGATTACTAAGGTTTTGTTGCAGTTTCACCCATACAACAGGGGTAATGTTATGATTCATTGGGCCCCTCTTTCTTTTTCTTACCTCACTTACCTTATATGCCAAAGAACCTTGACCCTTGCTGTTCAAGCCCTGCTTGGGTCCTTTCTTTTACCATTTGTCTTTGCAATACCACTTACTTATTTAGCATGACTCATCCGCAGTTGTATCACCAATACTTATCCGATGCCATCACATCCACTCTGTAGTGACTCAGCTTCTTCATGATTCCATCACTTTCTATTGCTGACTCACCTTCTTTCATTGACCCACCCTTAACCATTTGGCTTATGTAGATACTCAGGTGTATTCACTATCTTAGACCTCCTGCAATTTACCTAGTATCTTGGAGTTGCTCTCGGGTCACCCAGTCCTCGTCCTACTGTTGAGTGGACGCTTCTTTTGAACCCTCAATCCATCGCTAGTCCTGCAACGTCCCCAAGACCCGTTGATCCCTCAGTCCTCAATGGTTCCCAGAACCTCTCCCAAGGAAGACCCTTGAGCAGACCCCTCTTCGACCCGACATTAGTCTTATACCAGCCTTAACCTCCCTGTCAAGGAACCACCTCATCAGGCCTTCTCGTCCTGTCAGCTGTATAGCGACAGTAAGCCTCTTGAATCTCTGCAGGCCTATGCTTGACCATGTCGAGCATAACAATAGCGCTCAGTTGAATAAAGGATAGCTGGCCCAAATCTTCAGATAAACATGGGTAGATGGACAAGAAGGTGAAATTTCGCTTTCATCAAGAGAATGCTTGGCGCACACTGTGCATTGACAGTAAGGAAGTCATCAATGACACAAGAGAGTATAACCTAGGTCACAGTAAGTAAACATTTACTACTGACAAGAAGCACTTACAAGGTATTCTTCCGTGTCCTCGATTGATGTATGCCAGAGAAGTACAACCAGCTTCCCAATGAGTGACCATCCTCAAAGGAGTTTCTCAGGGATGAGGTCATATACTAGATATGGCATGACTTGAGCAAGGGTTTTGAAATGCTTCCCAACAAGTCCACCTTTGTATCAAGTAATATAGTCAGCATTTAAAGTTGGGGCGTTCAGACCCTCTTGATTAATGGATGCCAGATGAATCTGGAACAAGCCCATGAGCTGGGCTTTTCCAAGTATATATGTTATCTGCCCCCAAAGATATTTGACAACACTGAGGAGTATGGTGTGAAGGATCTCAGTGGGAGTGTCTTGATGAATGTCGACTCTGGGCATTGAAAGGAGTGGATTAATATGGTCATCAAGTGATTGACCTCTGAGAAGTAAGTTTAGTTCAGCTTTTAAGCAGACAGTGACCTCGGCCTCCAATAGTCTAGGTTTTCCAGCAGTTTCCTTCTGTAGCATCTTGCCGAGCACAAGAAGTCACTCCACAATCAAAGTGGTTGCGCTATTCTTGATCCCAGTTTGACTAACGGCGTTCTTCACCTTTCCTGTGCCACCAGATACCATCGAAAGCTTGATTTGCTTTTTGACTTCAGCATGGGTATCATCAGGGATACGCAACTTGCCACACTGAAATTTTAAGATTGGCACAGTTACCCATAGTACACGAAGTATATGTACCTGAAAAATCTCACTATATCCTTGATCAGATTTTTTCTGGATGTTGGTATCACCAGCCTTACAGGTACAGCACAGGTAATTGCACTTCAACCCGCTGTGGCTGGACTCTTTGGCTTGCATTGGGTTGTTGCCAGCAAAGAGTAGATTATACAGGATCAACATGACTTCTTCATCTTGCTTCATGTCGAATGTAATAATAGGGTCATCAGTTGCTTTTCTGATATGCAACTGAATAACAGATAGAGATGAGCCAATGCAAAAAACGTACCAGATTGAGTCTTTGATGCCCTGCATCAGTTCCATGGGGGTAGCATGAGGCGAACCCATTATAAACTGAATTGTGAATTCTTGCTCAAGCATTTGTCATGATAATAAGGTGTTCGATGCATAAATGACATGGTGCTTGTTCCATTGCTTCGAGACATTCCCTGACACGTCATCCATAAACACAATGAGAGGGACAGTATAAACCATGCATTCATCCAACTTTTTCCTGAGTGGATTTGGCATTAAATCAGAAAATGTTGCTGAAGAGGCTACAGAGACAATTAGATACTTTGTGCTCTGAAACAGAAATGAACAGACCCGTGAAATGAATACCTGAATCTCCTGCTTTGTGTTGGAGATCTTCAAATGTTTGAATAAATGTTGAAACCTCAATGATGATTATTTCAGGATCCACAGCATATCCCTTCTATAATATAAAATGAATGAATCTTTTCGATGTAATATGCCTTGATAAAAACTAACCACCATCTCATAAACCTCATGTCCTAGAGCAAAAACATTCAGCTCTGAATGTTCTGGTGTCTGTGCTTGGAAAATTTTCTTTGAAATGAAGAATTGACTGGAAGGTTGCCGGAGTAGCTCATTGACAAAGTAGATACCATAACGAACATGAACGCAAGGCAGCACAAGAGTATCCAGTAGGCCATCAAGCATCTTGGTGCGATGATGCACTTGTGACATGCAACCTTGTCCATCCTCAGGGTATTCTTGCATTGCAAATCAAGTGAGAGGGTTTGCAAAATTCTACAAGAGTAACTCAATTAAGGTTTGTATGTTATATATGTCAACATGCTTACCATCACGACAGCTTTGTTTATAGCATTGAGGTAGAAAATGTTGCCCGATGCAGCCATCATTTTTTCCATTGGCTTCCCAAGAAGCTTCATGAAATGTTCCTATGCCTTTTCCATAGCATACATGGATGGTACCATGGGTGTGCCAAGGTCCCTTGCCCATTCCAGTACTGCTACTTTCTGTGCTG
>JBBPMJ010000670.1:0-17321 GCA_038090255.1 Austroboletus niveus | reverse complement strand
GAGACTTACTCGAAATAAAGCCAAAACAACAACATAACCTGGAGTAAAGTTCCATCGCACATAGTGTGACAGAACCCAACCTGGTTCTACTCTTTCCAGGCTAGTACTTGTGGTTTCTGAATAAACCTGAGCAGAAAAGTGAGGATAACATCGGAAGGGGTCAGAGATATTATCCGGGGCAATATTCTGGTGATGGACCACGAAAGATACCTTGCCGTCAATGTCAAATATGTACTTGATAGAGTCTGGAACTGCTGGAAAACTGTCATCGCCGCCAGTATGGTAGATGATCAGACTGTTACCAACATGCGTAGAATTTCTAGCATACACAACCCCATTCATGGAATACCAAGCATGGAGTGCAATCCTGTGTTGAGATAATGGACATAGATCAACCAGAACTGAGCAAGGCTGAGAATGTTGGAATTCTTCTTCATGCTCCGAATTGCCTGAAGGAGTAAAGGCCTTGCGAAAGAGTCCTTGGCACTCTTTAATTGCAGAAGGACATTCCTCACGAGCCAGCCAGGCCTTAAGCTGAGCAGCTTGGACATAGGAACTGAGAATTGTAGATTCCAGCTGGCCTATGCAGATCACTATTATTCATTAACTATTTGCAGATAAGCCAGTATGTACCAAATTTACTATTCGTTGAGAGACATTGCAACTGATCAATCAACCGTTCAAATGGAAAGCACCACCATGAACATATGAGGCCAAAGGAGAGGAGGAATTTGTGGATGTGGATAGCCATGTGACCATTTGTACGATAAGTAGCGGAAGAGTGCACAGTCTTCAGCATCGACAGCCAAGTAGCCATAAAAGACCAGTATGTGAAGGCATGCTCCTTGGTCATCAATCTAGCGCATGCAATGTGAACTGCAGAAACAAGGGCCATAGGTGATTCAAAGCTTCATACAACTGAAGTGCAATGGCACTAGACTTGTGAACCGTGTTGTCTCCCCATAGACTCACCAGGGCAAGTGGGAGATATACCATGATTATTGTGCACCATTCATCTGCTTTCAAACTACCTGCACCTGGTGATCCAAAGTTATGAGGCACACCCCTCAGCCAAGAAGGAGTGTCCGACATCTGTATTACAAACCATATTCGCTCAAGAACTTCGCAGGTTCCATACCTGGCCAACTGCTAACCACCGGACCAAGGTTTCCCTTTGTGCTACTTAATCATTAGACAGCACAAATTAGAAGAACTGAGAGGAAATTTACCCACTCTACAAGAGTATTTACCCAGTTTGTCTTGGATATCTGGCCTTTCAAGGACGGTTGGCAGCACAAATCCTTGGCAATGAACTGTAACAATGTCATATTCTTTCCCATGAGTTGCTTAGTAAGGGAATTTATATGATTGTCAATTCACGTTTCCTGACTGCCATCTTCCACATCAAGGTCAATAACTGAGGCCATAAGCAGCATATGAATGCTCTTCACTTGCTTAACCTCCTTAGCTGAAATGTTGTCCATATTCGGATTGGGGGTTCGGAACTGGTGCACAAAAGCAGGTGATGGTATGTCAGGAGTATCAGCAGAAGTAGTGGTAAGGCGGAGGACGTTGTGGACATGGAAGCTAACAACTCCTTCAAGAATACAGTGCATGGCATCAACCACCAGTTGACAAGCTGGATCCCAGTATGGCAACTTCCAAAGTGGTGACCAGCATACCCCGTTCTTGGCAAAGAGTTTCTCTTGCTCCACTGTGGAGCCTGCATTCCTGTAAGCCTCCGCCTGACGTCGTAAAGTATTCCTGTCCCATAGCTTTCAGCAATCTGAATTGAAATCTACTCTTCCACAAGTCTTAAGATCGTTGCAATGACAGACACTGCAGTAAAAATAGCTTGAATGCGCAGCCATTTGAGCTGTTTTTCAAGCTGCTGGGAGATCGCAAACAACACAAATAACAGCAGACTGGACTGCTCGACCCACAGGATAAAGGGCTGTGTGGTTGAAGTAGATCCCGTATTCCCAGCTGTCCACAAAGTCGTTAATTAAGGGGTCCAGAAAGTAGTTGAGTTGATCGCCACAAGGCTCATTGGGGCCAGGGACAATCCCTGCAAGGTATATATTCTCGGGTTTGTAGCGAACATCCAACGGAAGGTTGAGACAGGCACAGGAGATGACTCTACACGAGGTAGTAGCACCCCGTACATGAACGCCTTCCATGTTGAAGAAATCGACATTAAGAGAAAAGGCAAGGTGACCCTCTCCTCTCCTGTTGACGAAAAGAGTACCAGGTGAACGACCCTTGAAAGATCTCAGAAATTCTCCATCCCAAACATCCTGTGAAGTGGAAGATAGTGGCCGACAATTACTGACAAGATCCATGAGCTGATCACAAGATGCATCAATGAGGGCTTCAATTTCGGGTCTGGAGAGAAGGCTCGCCACAAAATCATGGAAATGGTGATAGACATATGGCTTGATGGGGGTGTGACCTGATGATGACTGCAGTAAGGGTTCATTACAGATAGGCAGCCATGGCTTCGGTTTGTTATCACAATGACTAGGGTACTCTGGAGTAGCTGATCCGGGTTTGAATATAGGCCTGTGGATGAAGTTGCAAGACAGACAAGTAGCAAACACAGTCGTCCCATGGTGAAGATTGAAATGAGACAAAGTGCCATGAATAGTTGTTGGAACTTGTGCTATGGTAGATTCCCCGAGGGTAGATATACTCCCATCCACTGGATTCTGAAATGCAAGCCGAAGCACCAGAGATATGAGCCCCATGATAAGATTAGATGCACGTTGACTGATACCAAGAATGACAGTACAGAGTACTCCAAAAAATAGAGACACTTGAGCAGCTTCGTCACAACGATCAATGGGGCAGTGATAGTGGTGGTCTACAATCACCCACATTATTAGTAGCCATCTGTGATCGAGCGCAATGTGTACATACCGCAATTAAATTGAATAGCTTCTTCGTAAACATCTCTCGCTTGAGGCATTCATGCTGCGATAGTTGATAGGAGCTCCTCCATGGTAACAATTAAGGTTTGCTTGCGATCGTGCACAGAGGGTTCACGGCAGTTAACACACTCCAGTGCATCTTTGAGAGTGAAAACCTCTTGCAGAGTTGTCTGGAGCGATGAAGTAGATACTGACATAGCAAGCAACGTGGATATGATTTCCATGCAGGATTCAATGGCATCCAAGCGCATGTGAGCAACAGCTGTACGCTGGTCATGTTTCGCCTTGGATACATTGTGTGCTCCATCTCGGATGGAACAACCAACTGGAGTAGTTGAGATGTGCAAATTAGACACAGGAGTTGGTGACTGGATAGGGCTCTCAAGTGTCCCAGGGGAGTGGTGAGATACTGTCCTCTGTGGCTGTTGTAAGTTGCAGCAGAACGTGAGGCGAGCCACGCTCATTGCAATATCATGGACAGAGGGAACAAATACCCTGGGCAGACAAGGTTCATCAATGTGCTGCTGAAATTCCTCCTGGGATGACCACAATTTGCTGGGTTGGGAAGTAGCATCCGGACCATCATCGGTGAGCGTGAAGCCAAAGGTGTGAGCACTGATAGAATTGACATCGCTAGGCTGTGAAGTATTGTGAAACCCATCATCAATGGGCATGGAGCTAAGGGTAGGAAGTTGCGACTTTGCTTCAGATAATGTTCTGACTGAGTGCAGACGCTCATCTGGAGAGCGATCGAGAGTTGACTGGACACGTTGGAGATGAGCAGACTTGTGGGAGAGGGGTATAGATTTCCCGCATGGATTGTGAGAAATTCCCTGCATATCAATCTTGCAACAGTAAGGACACTGACAACGAAAGGTGATATTTCTAAAAGGCATTTCTAATTAATTCGGTCCGTGAGATTGATGTTTCAAGTGTACCAAAGGAGAGCCTACCTTGGGCCACTCAAGGTGGGTTGGGCAAGTCAGTTAAGAGGCGTCTGTGGCAATTGAGAGTCCACACACGCGAGGTTATGGGTGGTTGGTGCAGCGACGGGTAAATTTTAAATATTGAAGAATACAAGGTCGCCTGATAAACCAATTTGGCTACAAGGGCAGCATTGTAAGCAGCACAACATGCGCCAAAGATGAGAATAGGCTAGGAGATAGGGGACATACAAATGCTCCCCGGTGTTGAACATCAGGAAGCAAGGCCCAGAAGTGATGGCAATTGCTATCCGGCGCAAGGGAATGAGACACTACGAGGAGGATTACTGCCCACAGTAAACCATGGGCAATAATGAGGTGCTGCAAGCGGTAAAACATGTGAAAGGAAGGGACCCTGCCCACAGTAAACCGCAGACAGTGAGGAGGAGACGATTCCCGATTTTCAGAGCGAGACCTAGAAGTGATGGTAATCATCGCCTGTCGCAAGGGGATGGAGACACCGCGAGAAGGGATACTGCCCCACAGTAAACCACGGGCAACGAGAAGTACTGTCCACAGTAAACCACAGACAGTGAAGATGAGACGCTCCCCGGTGTTCAACACTGGGGAGTATGACAGAGAGTGTGGATCTAAGACAACGTTCAGACTTAGGGCGAGGGTGTTGTCCACATATTTACATAATACATTGCCAATTTGGGATACCACTCACACCATCGATCCCAACGAAATTCCCCTCGCTCCCCAGTGTTGAACACTGGGGAGTATCTCCTTCCCCTTTCCACTGTCCATGGTTTACCACGGGCAGTATCTCCTCATTGCATGCGGTAAGTTACTATGGGCAGTATCTCATCGTTGCCCATGGTTTACTGCAGGCAGCATCTCTTAGCGATGATCACCATTACTTCCTGCCCATGGTATACTGTGGGTAGTGTCTTTCAGACTTTACTGTGGTACCGTCTTGGTCCATCTAGCTGTTCCTCTTCTGACTGCCTGTGGTATACCACGGGTAGTATCCTGCAGACTTTGCCGTGGTTTCACCCCGATATTGACTTGCAACAATCACCATTGTTCTTCGAGTTGTCATCTATCTTTCTGTCTATGCAGTAATAGAAAATCCATCGTACTCAACAGTCTTCTGCATAATTCCCCACTATCGAATACCGAGAACTATCCACGCATCCGACACTTCTCAGGTGACTGTTCTCCGATTATTCTACCTGCAAGGGGGCAGACAATAGCACAGTTTATCCGGTATGTTCTCCGGCAATATACAAGGGCAATACAATTGATACTACAATGACAGCATACCTTCATATTTCCCATGCTATTGTTTCGGCCACAATAGGAATTGCCATATATCCCTTAGTATGAAAGTCGCTGCTTGCGACAATACTCTGCCAACTCCTGGCATTTCTTTCCTCGATCATCTGTGTGCTGGTCACTTGCAGACATGCCATTGTCTCAGGCTCTATCAACACCTGTTTCAGCCTTTGTCGAGCCTAGTCCACCTCCCCCACCGGTTCCTCTACTCTCATTGCATATTGATTTACAATCGAAAGCAACCGTCATGCTCTGCTCTCATGAAGATTTGCTTTTCTTGCTCACTGCTTCCACTCCCTCATGCCCTGGTCCTGCTCATCACCATACACCAGCAGTTGCTAGGGCTTCCATCCCGCATCCTGTCCCTGAAGCCTCTTGTTCTCCCCTGAGTGTCATCGAGGATGAAGACGATGCTGTGTCAGATGCAGGCACATCTGAGTCATCCCTGATGTCTCTGGAGTCCATGGACAACAAAATACCAAAGCATGATGGGGAACCCGGAAGATCTGGGAGGGGAGGTTATAACCTGGGGACTCAGCTGGCCTGGGACAGTGCCACGTTTTTGAGGCTCAAGGTATATTGCACCCTGATAACCATGTACTATCACTCATGACACATGTCAGAAATTTGTCCACAGCTCAATCAAAAAGCATCTTGATACTATCAAATGTAGATCTCTCCAAAGCAATGATGCAATATGATTAGTAATATAGGAGGTAAAGTGTCCTCACCCTGCTACTGATACTCTGGATATTCATTCAATCGACAGGCATCCAAAGCATTTCCGGATCTTGAGGATTACTCCTCATGTTGGCCTGTCCAGGATATTGTTCAGATGCGCTTGAAGTATACTTCAGGGAGGGCGAGGTTGTCACAACGCATGGAACTGGCGAAGATAAAGGAAAGGAAGAGAGCTTGACTTAGGGTATACTTTACTCACATTTCAACTTGCGCCTTGCTCATAAATCTATTTATAACCCATATTGGATGAAGCGACAAAATTCGGTGTGTGATCACAATGAGTAGCGGACATATGAGAGTACATAATACAAGGTCCAGTGTGAAATCACAGTACATAAGTAGCAGACAGGTGGACAGAATGTCAAAGAAAGAAGAAAAGAGTACATATATAATGCTAATCATGTATGGACAGCAAGCCAGTTCTCAGCAGCCCACATGGCGTAGTCGCGTATCCTTCGCATGTCCTTATGGTACTTCAACGCATTCCACCATTCTGCAGCCATACAGTAAGGAGGGACACCTATCCCATCATATTCATGAATTCTCTGTAGATATTTCTGATACCAAATTTCATCACCCATGGACCAATAGCCCACATTCAGACCACAGAGTTCCCATGTTGACTGTTTTGGCCACCATGAAACGTCAGCAGTCTGCTCCCGATTGTGACAATGCCGTTGGCCTAGGAGTGAGTTAGCATGCTGTGTTGGAGAGGATATAGAAAGTGTTACCCATAGACAGCTTGTAGACCCCACATATGATCTCTTTGTCCTCACAATCTAGGTCATTGTCCCAGTAGCAACCATCCTCAATCTCAATGCAGGAACTGAACCGGACAATGTCCTCCAATGGCCCGGGAGTAATGAGGAAGTCCACTTGATCACCAAGTAACTCATGTGCAAGATATCCGATGATTCCACCCTTCAATAATGCCGCTCTGCCATAATTCCAGTGCACCAGGTTATCCCTCCTCTGAAGATACATGACATAATCAGAGGAGTGTGGCTTGTAGTCAAAAGATAGGAAGCCAAGACCACAGGATACAGTATATGCCGAAGTTGGACTTGCATCATGTCAAATGCGAGTACTGACAGGGATACCTCGGCGTGCGAGCTCTACTGCAATGTCGGAGAGCTCTGGGCCAAACTGAGCATGGATGACATGAAGAACCAATAATGGATCATCAAGAAAGAGGATGAAAGGAGGATTTGTCATTGCCCTAGAAGTGACCAGGTAGAACGTCTGAGAGGTTTTGGTACCGTCCACTGCGATGTGATGTCCTGCCCATTGTCGAATGGATATGTGCTCGCTGATGTATTGCTCAATGAGGCTGCCATCCAGCATATCACAAAGAGTAGTATCAAGGGGTTGCGCTCTTGTCAGCTTCTCAAGGAAGGCACACGCTGCCGCACGAATAGACGTTGTACTGGGATGAATTGAACCGCCCTTACAGATCTTCACAGCAAGTGAGCCAAGGGTGGTGTCCGTCTGGGGAGCCACACTAGAAGATAGAGAGTAGATGAATCTGTAGCACATTTCCAACACATCCTGAAGGTGCATGGCGGCAGATTCATGAGATTCTGGGATGTCGTTACCAATGAAAACCGACGCAGGGTAAGCACTAGCAGAAGCCTGAGGATCAGGCAGACTATTGGATGACTCCAACAAATCTGCACGAGGGGCATTAGTCTCAAGGACATTGTTTAGCAACACTGGCTGCTCGATCGGAAGGGCATTGTCAGATGAGAGCCGCTGACCACTCAGAGATGTCTGGAACTCTAGTAGAGAGTCACACACCATTGGTTCATCTGCAGAGGGAACCTCGGCCACCAGCAGGGAATCACAAGACATTAGGTGATCTACAGGAGATTTAGCTACACACGTCTGAATCACGGAGGATACCTTGGGCTCTCGAGGCCTGTCACATAACACTTGCTGATCACTGGAAGCTGATTGGGGATCTGTGGGAGTGTCAAGTGACTGGGGAATTTCTAGAGGGGGTGATTCTACATGAACTGGAATGGACAGTGCTTTGGGGAGCATTGGCAGATCCATGGCATCACTGTCGTCATCGTCAGGGCAATCTGATTGAGCATCAGTGTCAAACTCAGTGCATATGTCCCACTTGTCCGCAAAGCTATCATATTGCAGTTGTTTGCCATGATAGTCTATCCATATATTCCTGTAGTGGTCGTAGCTGATTGGAGTGCGGATTCGGAACCCATTTTGCTCCTCCCAGGAAAACACATTGGTGCCCTTCTGTCCCGGAGGGCAGCAATTATTAGCGTTCTTGATGCGTTGCTCGTGCCTCCTTTTAGCTTTAGGAGACTCATTTTCCAGGGTAGTTGTGTTCGCCAAGGACCTCTGAGCGAAAAAATCCCTCCAAGTTTCTCCAGGTCTTTGGCCACTTCCCTTGATAGGTGGTGGTAAGGCACGGACAGGGCCAGAGGACTGCGGCACAGCGGGTTGAACAGTGGAAGTAGATGAGCCACCGGATATATCAAATGCACCCTTTAGAAATGTGGTGGTAGAATGGTATCTGTTAAGCCACTCAGCATCATCTGAGGTTTCAGGCACCCATTTAAAACTTGGGCCGCAGTATGCATCATAAGTGCCCCAGTAAAGATAAATTGGCACATGCAACATTGAGCATAGGCTGAATGTATGGCCAGGAAGCCCTGTTGGTGACATCTACTACAGCACCCACTCTCTGATCCCAGTGGGTGAACCTTGCCACAGGAGTTTTGCGAAGCATCTCAATCATGGTGGGGGAAATGCTTTTGGAGAGCAGGACTTTGATCCAACCAGGTTCATTGGCAGAGATTGCCCTTGAACAAAGCACGATGAGATGCTGAAATGCAAAGAGTGCCCATCTCGCTGCTTCGTGAGCATGATCCTTCGTCTTGAAGGAATTTGCATATTTTGCATTGGAAGGCACAGGCCTGAGCACGACACCAGCAGGACACTTGACTGGAAGAGCTTTAAACACTTGAGTGAGGAAGGCATCGAGCTCAAGCCACTTGGAATAGAGACCAGGAAAGAGGATGAACCCCTCATTTGAGGGCTCGATGGGTATGGTTTTGTTGGAATAATGAAGGCAGGATTCCTAAACAGGGGCCCACTGGACAGCGACCATTTGGGCAGATACAGTAGCTGTGGATAATGCAAAGATAAGATGCGCAGCTTCTTCAGCTGCATGACAAAGTCTGCCCCACTAGCGGGTGGTAGGATGGTTGCGGGCAGTGGGTCCTGTGCATTAGGAGATGTGAAAATCCAGCCTGTTTGAAAATTGATGAATGTGTGCATAGCAGACTAAAAGATGTGTAAGGGTTAAAATCAGTATTCATTGTTTAAGTTTCAGGACAGCACTCACCAATGATGAAATATACCAGTGGTAGGCGGATGGAGATTAACGTGAGTAGGATTGTGTATAGGAAGACTCCTTGGTGTAAACACCAATGAGTCGGGTGACGAGGCGAGAAGAGGAAGACTCTTCGGTGTAAACACCAATGAATTGGGTTGATGAGACGAGAAGGGATGGTGTATAGAAAACTCTTCGGTATAAACACCAATGAGTTGGGTGACAGGACAAGAGAAGGCGTATAGGCAGACTCCTCAGTGTAAACACCAATGAGCTACAGCAACTACGATAGCGACCAGAGAAGACTCCTCAGTGTAAACACCGGTGAGTCGGGTGACAGGAGAAGATCTAAGGACAAGAAGGGTGGGCAATGAAATAGAAACCTTAATAAAGGTCCAACAATGGTCACACACTCAATCTTGGCTATCGCTGAGAGGTGTAGCACTGAAAGAAACAATAAAGACCTTATAATCATTGAGGTGGTATGGTGTGGAATAGTGAGACGGACTCACCAATGAGTAGAAGAGGTGAAAAGGATTAGCAGGAATTAGAGAGATACTGCCCACAGTAAACCATGAGCAGTGAAGAGGAGAAACTGTCCGCAGTAAACCACGGACAGTGAGGGAGAGGCTCCCCGGTGTTCAACACTGGGGAGTAGAACGAGGGGTATGGACGAGTCTCGGTGTGTGGACTTATATAAAACAATTTCTTGGTTAAATCACTGCCACCGGCAAAAGCCGACCATGACTCAGATGCATCAACCAGATGTTCCCCGCTCCCCTCACTGGTGTTCAACACTGGCGAGTATCTCCTACTCGCTGCTCATGGTTTACTGCGGGCAGTACCTCTCTTGGTCCCTTGGCGATTCATTTCACCGGGTGGCGATCATTCTTGATCACCTAATTCACTGCCCGTGGTATACCATGAATGGTGTCTTCTGGAACCATACTGGCGACGATGAACCCTCCCTGCTTAATGTTACACTCGACATGGTCAAGCGCAGGCCTGCAGAAGTTCGAGGGCTTACTGTCGCTATACAGCAGACAGGACGAGGGGGCCTGATGAGGGGGTTCCTTGACAGGGAGGTTAAGGCCGGCATAAGACTAATGTCAGGTCGAAAAGAGTCCACTCAAGGGTATTCCTTGGCAGAGGTTCTGGGGACCGTTGAGGACCGAGGGATCAACAGGTCTTGGGACATTGCAGGACTAGCGATGGATTGAGGGTTCAGAGGGAGCATCCACTCAACAGTAGGACAAGGACTGGGGGACCCGAGAGCAACTCCAAGATACTAGGTAAATTGCAGGAGGTCTAAGATGGTGAATACACCTGAGTATCAAGGGTTTATATACGCAAGCCAAATGATTAAGGGTAGGTCAATGAAAGAAGGTGAATCAGCGATGAAAGCGATGGAATTGCGAAGAAGCTGAGTCACTATGGAGTGGATGTGATGGCATTGGATAAGTATTGGTGATACAACTGCAGATGAGTCACACTAAATAAGTAAGCAGTATTGCAAAGACAATGGTAAAAGAAAGGACCCAAGCAGGGTTCGAATGGCGAGGGTCAAGGTCCTTTGGCGTATAGGGTAAGTGAAGTAAGGAAAAGAAAGAGGGGCCCAATGAATCATAACATTACCCCTGTTGTATGGGTGAAAGACTGCAACAAAACCTTAGTAGTCACCTCGATTAGACCCGGTCTCATTGTCGTCAGCTTCGGCACTGACAAAGAACTCATAGTCATCCGCTGCCAGCGGAGATGGGGGGGAAGTGGGGATCTGGCAAGGAATCCAAACATTGGGGCATTGTCCAGGTGGGATGGGATGACCGCGGTGCAAAGAAGAGCGCGAGGAATGGAGGGACTGGTGTGTAGACGAGTCCGAGAAGGAAGAAGCAAATGCACAGAGTGTTCGTGGGCGCATGGGGCATGCACATTGGGGGTGTCCCAGGGATTGCCTATGGCAGATGGGGCATTGATAAAAGGGGCAGAGGGGATAGCGGTGTCCAAGGCGGTGGCATTAATAACATGCCTCGTGGTAGTGAGGGTGGTTGGGGGGAAGGGACCAGACTCCTTGGTTACCGGCCCAGTAGTCGTCAGCACAATTTAGGGCGGCGACTTCTTGAGCCGAGAGTGGCTCAGAGGATGTGGACGGGGTGGAGACATGGTTATCGCCTGTAGTGGCGAGGTTTTGGAGATATTGATCAATATCGATAATGAAGTCGGTCATGTCCAACTGATGCATCAGTTGGACAAGGTTGTGTTCCAGGGTCTGATAGAGACAACAGATGTGGAGGTTGGCCAGGGCTTGAGCAGCAGAGGCAGTGGGGGTGGCAGTGGAGATGGCGATGTGGGAGTTCATCAGGAAGAAACAGTACATGAGGGCAAAGGGGGTGTGGGGTTCCATGTGGGCATCAAGTGCCATGGCAAGACTGGAGTCTCAGAGTTCAGTGGCGATGGTGGCAGCAAGTTCATCATCGAGGGGTGTGTGGTGGTTCGGTAGTGCGGCGGGAAGTATGGACAATGGGAGGTGAATGGGGCGGTTGGAGATTCGTTGGGCGAGGGGAATGGGTATAGTAGTGGGAACGAGGGGTTCGGGATGGGTCCAGCTAAAGCCGGGCCATGCAGATGGAATGCCTTCCGCATCGTTGCAGAGGCATTGGATTAGGGAGGGGGGAGGTACGGGATAGGTGCGTCGCTGAGCTCAAGGGGGTTGTTAGCAGGAGTGGTAGCGGACCAGCCAGCTTCAGTGACATCGGAGGGAACATCGCTGGGTGCAGGAGAGGGTGCAGAGAGGGTGATGGACATGATTGTGAGGGGTGTGGTTTGGTGGGAGATTGAGGAGATCGAGTGGTGACATTTATAGTCGTCAAGGAGGGATGTGAAGTTCCATAGGTTTCATGTGGGTTCCCAGGAATCTTCTTTGGCTGTATACCCCTTCCATCAGATCAGGAAGGAACGGGAGGACGGAGATCCGCGGTGGTGGATGATTTTCTCGATTTCGTATTCCTCATGTCCATCGATGAGGTCAGGTGGTGGGGAAGGGTAGTTTGGTCTGTGAACAGGGTTTTCATGATAGGGCAACAGGAGGGACACATGGAACACTGGATGGATTTTCCACAATCGTGGGAGGCGCAGTTCGTAGGTGATGGGAGATAGCACCTTGACAATGGTAAAAGGTCCTTCACGTTTTGGGGCAAACTTCAGGTTGACGACAGAGCGTTTGAGGTTTCTGGCCTCGAGCCAGACTTTGGATCCCTTGGTGAAAGGGGTGAAAGAGTGGTGGTTTCGGGATATCATGACTTGGCGAGTGAGTTCATGGGCAGCGAGGGCTTCGTTGTGGACAGCAACAAGGGATTTGAGGCAATCCTCAATGGCAGGGATGTGGGAGTCGGTGATAACCAAGGGAAGGGCACGGGGTTCATATCCCATCATGAGATAGAATGGGGTCTGTCCGGTGACAGAGTGGGGGTGGTGATTGTGAGCGAACTCAGCATGAGGGATGAGTTCGGACCATGTGGTGGGGTTACTTCCACAGAAGATGCGGAGGTACTTCTTGACTTCTTGATTGACCCGTTCGGTTTCACCATCAGTCTGGGGGTGGTACACGGTGGAGAGCACGAGGGAGTAGTTGAGGGCTTTTCCTAGTGCTTTGGCAAAGGCGGAGGCAAACTGAGGGCCTCGATCGGAGATGATTCTGTTGTAAAGACCGAATCGGAGAAAGACTTTGTGAAAAAAGAGGGCTGCAACCCCTTTGGCAGTGATGGTTTTCTTTTTAGGGCAGAGAATTACCCCCTTAGTAAGGCCATGGTCGACCACGACCAAGAGAGTATCAAAACCTGAGGATTCGGGGAGGTCCATGATCAGATCACATGAGATCTGTTGGAAGGGGCAGGTGCAGGTGGAGCAGATGGGGGTGAGTGGGGGAACAGTGGAGTGGGTGTTGGCTTTGTGTTGTTGATACAAGGCACAACCTTCAATGTACTTTCATACATATTGGGCAAGGCCTGGCCACCAAAACTTGGCAGCGATGAGCTGACGAGTCTTGAGATAACCAGGATGACCAGCAGTCTCGTGGTCATGGCAGCACTGGAGGATGGAGCGCCAGAGAGATTCATTGGGGAAAATATAAACACATTCTTGAAAAGTAAGGACGCCGTCTTTGTATTGCCAGTCAGATAGATGAGACCGAAAGGCTGGGGGAATAGTTCCATCAAGGGATTGAAGGGCCTTGAGGATGAAGGAGTCTGTCTTTGAATGAGACGAGATGTGCTCCTGGAGCATGGCGTCAACGACATTGACAAACAGGGATGGGGGGAGGAGGACTCCTTCATTATCAGTGTCATCCAAGGGGATGAGATCAGGGCAGCGGAAGAGGGCATCAGGACCGGCAAGGAGTTTACTGGGGACGTGGATCATGGTCAGATCAAAATCTTCCAGGTCAAGGAGCCAATGGGCTTGTCAGCGGTTGAGATTCTGTGCTGACTGGAAGTAGGTCAGGTTCTTGTGGTCCATAAAGACCTGAACTGGGTGGGAGCTGCTGTGAAGATAATGGTGCCAGGATTTCAGGGCTCGCATGATAGCGAGGAGTTCCCGATCATAGATGTCATAGTTTCATTCGGCTGGCGAGAACGACTGGGAGAGATAGGAACAGGGATGCCAATCCCCGTTGGTATCTGTTTGGAGGAGAATAGTGCCAGAGGCGAACTTGGAGGTGTCCGTTGCGATAGCGAATGGAGTGGAGAGGTTGGGGAGTTGAAGGACTGGTCGTGCAAGGAATAGTTCTTTGAGGTGCTCAAAGGACTTCTGACATTCGGAGGACCAGGCCCAGGGAGTGGTTTTCTTGGTAAGATCGATGAGGGGGCGGGCGACCAAGGAGTAATCAGGGATGAATCGCCGATAGAAGTTGGTGAAACCGAGGAAAGAGCGGACATTGCGAAGTTTCTCTGGGGTGGGCCAGGACGCGATCCCATCAAGCTTGACAGGGTCCATGGCGAGTTGACCGGGTTTAATGATCATTCCAAGGTATTCAACTTCTTTGGTGGCGAAGTTGCATTTCTTGAGTTTGAGGTGAAGGTTGAGTTCCTTCATATGCTGGAGGACACACTTAGTTCGTTTAGCGTGGGTTTTCTCATCGGGGAAGAAGATGAGAAGATTGTCCATGTAGATGACAAGCCATCCTTCGGCAATCATATCATGGAAGGAGTTGTTCATGAACCTTTGGAAGGTGGTGGGGGAGTTGGTAAGACCGAAGAACATTATGGTCAGTTCGAAGAGCCCTTTATGGGTAATAAAGGCAGCTTTCCATTGATGTCTGTCCTTGATTTGGACATTGTTGTAGCCCCATCAAACATCGAACTTTGTGAAGACCTTGGCATTGTGGAGTTTGTCAACAAGGTCGGAGACTAAGGGGAGGGGATAGGCGTCACGAATGGTATGTTTGTTGAGGTACCCATAGTCCTGGCATGGATGGAGTCCACTGTCTTTCTTTTTGACGAAGAAGAATGGCGAAGCTTGGGGGGAGTTCGAGGGGTGTATCTTGCCCGAAGCGAGATTTTTGTTGAGGAAGGTTTCCATGGCCTTGTGCTTGTCTGGGGAGAGGGGATAAATCTTTCCAACCTTAGGTGCAAAAGATTCATCAAGGTTGATCTCATGGTTGTAGGGTCATGAGGGGGATACATGATCCATGGCTTCCTTCGAGAAGATGGAGGCAAAGTCGGAGTATTCAGTGGGGAGAGTAATCTTGGGTTTGGCTTTTTTGGCAGCCATGGCCAACTCGGTGGAGTTCATGAGCTTGGTGATGAGGGGGTCACCTTTGGGGATGATGCAGTTGATGGTGTAGTTGTCACAAGCATGGCGGAGGTACTGTGGTTCTGTCTCGTAATCAAGGTATTCATAAAGGTGTCCGTCGTAGACAGAGTCTACTTGGACATGGCGAGGGGATCGAGGGGAGGGCTTGAACTGCTGGAAACGAGCTTCATATTGGTTCAAGTCGACTTTGTGGAGCATGTAGAGCTCCTTGGATTGGTCAGTGGACTCGTTAATGGAGAGAGTCTGACCGATCCAATCGATGGTGGGGTTGACGGCCTTCAACCATGGGAGTCTGAGAATGAGGTTTTGTCGACCACAATCCATGACGTAGAATAGGACTTTGTAAGTGAGTCCTTCAATGTGAACAAAGAGTTCCGTGGTGAAGTGAACTCCTCCTTTATCCGTGAGTTCTTGGTTGAGGTTGGTGATGTTGAGGAGGGAGGGGAGTCGGGTGGTGGGGAGCTTGTTTTTACAGATAAAGCCCCAATCGATGCAAGAGATGTCGGCACCACTGTTGATGAGGGTGTGGGTGTCGACGGTTTTCAACGTGTGCGAGGGTACAATGATTTGGACAGGGATTTGCATTGAACCAGGCAGTGTAGGTATAGTTACATGTATTTTAGGAGAATCCCACGTCAGTCAAGATCTCTGTTCTAAAAATCCTTCTTGGAGGGAAGGGTGAATTGGACGTGACGAACAGTGAGATCATTGTCATTGTCATCGTTGCAGGTCTGGAGTTTGGGGAGGTCGTCATCGACCTATTTGACTTGTTTGACCGAAGTCTTACAAGATTCCTTTGGGTACTTTCCACAAGCATCGGTGCGGTGGCCCTTTTGCCTGCAGTGTAAGCAGTGTCCCTCTTTGAAGCATCGCTCCTGCTCTTCGGGAGTTAGCTTGGGGGGTCTGGGGACGTTGACTGCATTGATGTCCATGGCATTGGGATCGTGGGTTTTCTGGAAAGGGGAGGTGGTGGGGGGGGTCTGGTAGGACTGATATGTGGGGGTGGTGTGGGTATGGTGTTGGTTGATGATGGTCTGAGCATGATCGTTCTGGACTTGGAAATGAACGGCTTTCAAGTACCATTCGTCGACTTTAGTAGGAACCGTGTCCATGGAGAGGATGCAGTGGGAGAGGGGAGGGGGAATGCCAGCGGCAAAGTAGTTGATCAGGACGTTCTGATCAGTGATGTCCGAGAGGGTGATGTTGTTTCTAAACTCAGCTATATGCCAAGTGAGGTCAGAGCCATAAGACCTCTTTTTCTTGGTGATGAGGCGTTCCGAATGAAGCCAGTTGATGGCTTGATTCTTGGTATCCTGGTGCTTGAAAACATCCTTGAATTTGGTGAGGAAGTCAGTGAATGTTCTGAAGGAGTTGGCGGTGATGGCTTCCTCTCGAAAGGTAGAGGCCCAGATGGCGACCGAGCTCTTCTTCATGTAAGACAGGGCATAGGCAATTTTCTTATTGTCGTCATCATAAACAAGACTGTTTATGATGAGGTAGATCTGGATGGAGGATAGCCAGGGCATGGCATCGGTGTAAGAGCCGTCAAAGGCGTCGGGGGCTCTGAGATGGAGTTTAGTGGGTTTGGTTATCATGGTGACTTGGGCTGAGGATGGGGACAGGGTGAACACCAGTTGGCGATTGACTGGGGTTGGAGATGGTGGGGTGGGAACTCTGGGGATGCTAAGTGCCGCAGAGAGTTGATGGGCAAGTTCTAAGTCCTCAGGTTGTTGAGGAATGATGAGGTCTTTGTCAGTGTCGATGGGGTTCTCCGAAGAGGATTCGTCGGTGTCCGACGAGGCAAGGGTTTCCCTCCACGACGTGGGGTCGGGGTAGGGTCTAGGGTTTCTGGGGCGTTGGTGGGCAATGGTGGAGGCTTATATGATGATAGCCAATCAGGGGAGATCTTAGACCTTTTGTTACACTCGACGTGGTCAAGTGTAGGCCTGCAGAAGTTCGAGGGCTTACTGTCGCTATACAGCAGACAGGACGAGGGGGCCTGATGAGGGGATTCCTTGACAGGGAGGTTAAGGCCGGCATAAGACTAACATTGGGTCGAAGAGAGTCCACTCAAGGGTATTCCTTGGCAGAGGTTCTGGGGACCGTTGAGGACCGAGGGATCAACAGGTCTTGGGACATTGCAGGACTAGCGACGGATTGAGGATTCAGAGGAAGCATTCACTCAACAGTAGGACAAGGACTGGGGGACCCGAGAGCAAC
>JBBPMJ010000669.1:0-17328 GCA_038090255.1 Austroboletus niveus | reverse complement strand
CTCCGAAGTGAACGTCTGGGTCAGGATTCCAGTTGCATGCCTCGTGTACAATCTAACTTTGAGATTTAAAATTTAAAACTCAAGTGGACTTCTAAATATTAACTGCCTGAAGAACTACCAATACATTTGCGCTCTTCTTGCATGGACAGTAGACCCCGATTTGGCCTCGACGCAGCCATAGAACTTGTGGTAAGTAGTCTTCTCGTCACCTGAGCTTCGCGGTGAAGTCCAGGTGCGTGACACTGCCATTTTCATTTCGACCCACCAACGCTGACTTAGTACTTGACTTTGGCAACTTTGGCTAACACCTCCAGATCGCTTGTCGCACTCGCTGTTCGCTTCGTCAGCCATATCTCAGATCTGGCACCCACTCCCATCAACATCGATGCATTCGCTGTCAATTTCTCATCTCCAATCACCTTCAAGGTCACCTTTGCCCCCTGGACCTGTGTCTGGCCTCCTACCTCAGTATCTCGACTCAATGCATTCGTTCCATCAGCGTGTGCCTTCTCTTGGCCTCTGGTATTTCCGGCAGCCGTGGTGAGTCGCTGGCATATCTATTTTGCTACCAGGGTCATACAATTCGCCGGCCCTCCTTCTGCTCTGCCCACTCAGGCCGTTCGCAGTCAATGATCTCCGGCGCCTCTCTGGAGGCATCTGCGATACCAGCCCTATGACTCATTTGTCACAGCTGTTCCACCCCTCTGCATCACCAGTGACGCCGCGCATTCTATGCCGTTCCACTTTGTCGACCTTCTTCAGCGCCTCCCAGAACATCTGCGATACCAGCCCTGCGACTCATTCGTCGCAGCTGTCACCCCTCTGGGTATTCTCCTGATGTCGCTACCTAGTCAGCCACTCCTGCGCCTCCCAGGACATCTGCCAACTGGCCCTGCAACTTGTTTGTCGCGACCGTTCCATCTCCGGGTCTAGGGAACTGCAGGATTGGGGTATACCTGTGGGGTTGGGGTTGGGGTATCCTTGGGTACTAGGGTATCATAGGGCTCTGCCAGAGCCTGGTATGCGCATTTTTTTTGGTCGTGCCCTGGTCGCTCTCGCATCGCCCTCTGGCCCTCACCACCATGTTGCTCGGCATGAGTACGAGCACGAGCATGAGCACATATGCAGGCAATTGCCTGTGTGTGTATGCGTGCTTATTGGTCGCTGCTTCCATCGCTCTGGTTCTCTCTGTCTTCCTCGCCTAGCCCTCATCCTCATCCTCTCCCTGGCCCTCAGCACCCTCTCCCTCTCCCCTCCTGGCCCTCATCCTTGGCATTGCCGTCGCCCTTGGCACCCTAATCCTCCCCCTGGCCCTGTCCTCCCCCTGTCCTCCCCCTCGCTTCCCTGTTGCCCTCGACCTCACCTGCCCCATAGTTCGCACCTGCATGAGCACAAGCACAAACACATAATATGCAGGCGATGCGATTGCCTGTGTATGTGCGCATGCTCGCAGCTTCTGTCGCCCTGGCCTTCTCCCTCATCCTGGCTCTCACCCCCTAACCATCTCCCTGGCCCTTGCCATCCGCACGACGCCCTCTCCCCCTCCTTCTCTACGTTGCAACCCACCCTCGTCCTCGCCTGCTGGCTCCTCTGGCTCGCTCTAAGCCTTTCCAGGCAAGTGGATCGCCTCCTGTTGGTCTAACCATATGTGGGCCCACTCTACCACATATCTGCAGTGCTGTCAGCATGTTCTCGACATCCTCAATACGTCTCAACACTCTCGACACCTACTCTTCAACTTCCGCGCCGTTCAGCTCGCCTTGAGCACCCTCTGGTGTCGACCATGTGTTCAACTGAGTTGTGGCGTTGCGCAGCCATTCTGACCCAGTCCGCAGTTTCTTTGGCACAGTACCAACACCCTCGACATGTTCAGATGCCGCCATCGCATCCGCTCCGTAGCTCATGCATTGCAACTTGGAACTCGGCTCCAGCTCACTCTTTCCCTTGAGCTCGATGCTCGAGGTTCCTTCCCTTTGGTTTGCGGGTTCGTCTGGTGGCTCAGTGGTCCAGGTATGTCATTTGCTTTGTTGTCGACCTTGTCTTGATGTTGACATGTTGCTATTGCATCTAGTAATGGTCGCTGTCGCATTCCTCTGCGCTACCACTTATGGTGCGTGTTGCTGGTCATTGCCACGTCGCTAACCATGTTCGACGTCTTCAGGACTTTCCAGCGCCTGCCCATCACCTTCGACAAGGTTTTTCTCGCTGTTCTATGTCGTCGCGGTCATTTTATGTGTCAGATCTGGTAGGTCGTGTTGCAGCTTGGACATCTAATCCACTTCCCCCGAGGATTCGACCTGTCAGTGTGTGGGTGTATCGGGTGCTTTCATGGCTCAGGTAAGTCGCTCGTCGTGTTAACGGCAAGAACATTCTCGTCATTGACTCAATTCCTTTGTGTCCAGTAATATCCGCCGTGCGCCATCCTCTGCCCCTTTGTCACCTATTCGCCACTGCCGTTCACCACATTCAACATGTCCCAACGCCTCTCCAGCACCCTCGATGACATCCGTCTTGCCGTGCAACTTAAATCGGCATTGCGCACGTCTGCGCTGCCTCCCAGCGTGTTCGGCTCGACTACCCCCACCATCTTGGCCTACGCGACCTGCCTGATCCCATTAACCACCCCCATGTTCTCAGTTGTGTCAGTGGCTCTGTGGGTGCATTGGATGACGCTCATTGTCACCCAGCGTGTCACCAGGGTCCTCTGCCATGGTGTCTGGGCTTGTCAACCGCATTCATTGGCATTCATGACTTCTTCGTCATTTGCGCGGTCTCTTCGGGTGTCACATGTGGATGAACGACATCAATGCCGTCACCATTGCCTCGGCAGTGTAGCAGCGTCTGCAAAGGACTGAGCTGGGTTGATTGCATGGGTGGGGTAGGTATCTCTCTCGTATCTGCCCGGGTTTGTCACTGATAATATATTTATTTCTCTGAGACCCTATCAGCCAATTCTCTGTATGCCTTTCTTATCTTGACAATGTCGACGCTTCACGCACTTCCGACACCCGTACCGCAGTACAGACAAAAAGTATGCAAGCTCGCATAGTTCAACATTTGAGCACAGGCTGGAAGTGTGGGTGATTGGAGATGTCGTTGGATGGCTTGGAGGAGGTACATATGCATATTGGTAACGATATGGACGACGGTGTGACGTCGTCAGCTCTGGTGGGCAAATGGACGCACTCGGTCGATATAGTTTTTCACACTCATACTTAAGTTTTTTGAATCTGCTTTCAAGTACTTTTTTGACTTCAAATTGATGCCAGACTTTGGACGTCCTTGAATGAACTTTGGATGTTTTTGAATGAACAAGCGACGAGTTAAATTATTTCAGAGTCAATGCTCAAAGTCAGGCAAAATCATGCAAAGTGGGAGCGGATCAAGAAGTCAGATGGCAAAGAGAATAGTCATGGAAATGGATCAACCCACAACGAGGTCGGAGGAAGAGAGAACAAACAAGTATGCACACAATATTGACCACATGCACATGAACATGATGGTAGAAGTTCGAGGGTGGGACGAGGGACTGGGGGCTCAAGCTAGGGGGTAGCTACAGCATAAGGGACGAGGGAGAGCAGACAACAAAGGAACTAACAGAAAATGACGGATGAGGGACAAACGACGATGGGGTCCCAACGACAACCAAGTGGCAATGGATAGGCGACGAGTGAGTGATGATGAAATGGAAGATGAACGGTGAGGAACGAGGAATAGGTGACGAAGAAGAATGGGAGGCGAGGAACGGGAGATGACAAACGGATGATGAACAGCAAAGAACAGGCGACAAGCAAGCGAGCAACGATGATTGGGTGGCAATGAGTGCATAACAGCGACGAAAGGGCAACAATGAGCAGTTGATGCCAATGAGTGGATGATGAAAGGGGTGAGTGCTGGCAATGGCAATGATGAGCAATGGCCAGTCATCACTGCTGCTCGCTCATGCAAGTGGAGGTCTAGGTGAAGGGGGCAAGGAGGGAGGGCCAGGATGGATAGATGTCGACGCAGACAGCATTGGTCTATGTATGTACCCACTCACGTGTGCGTTGAGGATCATCCGTGGCTCTGGAGGCCTCCTAAAAGCGTGATCTTGGTTCGAGAAGCCTCTGGAGAGCAAGAAGTCCTTGGAGTCTCTCCGGCTCCATGGAACCGATTTATTAGCTGCTAGATCGATGTGGATCATTGATTAGTTGTTAGTGCCTTCAACTCAAATAAGAACCAGCAATATACGCCTCAAAGTGAATGGAAAAAGAAGCGAAACGAAAAGACTGGGAGCGTTTTTACAAGGGTTGCATGAGCTTTTCCCCTCTCTCCACCATGGCACACCAGACGCCCCATCAAGATGTCGTCAGAGTCAGTGTTCCACACACAGTAACTCTCTAGTCAGTGTCGTTTAGCTTCTTGCCATTTGATGTACCTGTGATATGTGGCCATTAGTCCGAATTGACTGCCGCAGCTCAGGCTGACCTCCAACAGACAATCCAGCTGGATATTGAGTCTGGTCGGGCGCGAGCCCCAACAGACGATGCATCCGTCACAGGAAATACCCTTTCTCAGCAGGTCACCGAGGATCTAATGTCGATCTATGAGACAGAGGACGAACGAAAGGCCCAAATGGCCCAAATGGAACGTCAGTTGGTACGTCCAGAGTAGTCACTCACCTGATTCTAATCCAATCCTTCCCATCTTAAAGCCTAAAAAACGAACCAAGGAGACACTGGAGGGCATGGGCTCACCTCAAGCCGGGTCGCCGAAACTAGAATGGCCCATTATTGCAAAACGAGCAAGGACTCGGAGGTCCACGAAAACTTCCTGAGGTGGCGGTGGTTGTAGTGAGAGTGAATGATCTTGTAGATGAACATTCTTGTACTATGATTCAATGTAGGTGCACACTGTCATCCCGAAAATATATGTCAGACCGTATATCACAGAGTGTGAAAAACAAGAGACAATAAAAATATACACACACATCGGGAAACATATGATGAAGGTGCAGTGGCAGTGTGTCCGAGTCAGCATGTTTCAGCATTGCTACAAGAGGCTCTGGCTGTGCATTGAAGGATGACTCTGAGAGGTCATACAGTGCTGCTGCAGAGGACTGTGAGGTTCTCAGGAGGATCAATGAGAAGCAGCAAGCACTGAATATGGCCTACAGTAGAGGATCCTTGTGAGGATTTGCCTCACAGGCACATTATGTCTCACATAGAAAACCCACCTGACAGATTCCTAGGGCCTTGGGAAAGTGGTGCCAAGGGTGTTCAGATGCTTGCTTGCCACTACCAGATGTTTGAACAGCTGCCAATCGAGAAGCGAGGTGGCTCAGCAAACAGCCAGTCTCTTTTTTACAATGAATCTGTTCAGAATCATGTGCATCAGTGGCTATCCAACTGCAAGATAGGACAAGTGACACCAATCATATTTCAAAATGCACTTAATGAAACGATGTTTCCAGACTTGGGAATAACCCCCAAACACCCAATCTCTGAGCACACAGCACAATGATGGCTTATCAAGCTGGGCTGGCACAAATCTGTGATTTGGAAAGGGGTGTATATGGATGGGCATGAACATGCTAATGTAGTCAAATATCATCAAGAGGTTTTCTTGCCCATTATGCAAGAGTATGAATGATGAATGGTGCACTTTGATGGTCCTGATCTGCTTCAGATTGAACCTCAATTGGAACCTGATGAATGCCCAATCAAGGAATACTTTCATGATGAGTCTGCATTTCATGCAAATGACAATGTGCGCAGTGCATGGTAAATAAATACAATCATTTTGTTATGCATTTCTTACTGTTACTAAAATTCAAGGCTGTGTGCTGGAGAGCAACCACTTAGAAAAAAAGAGCGAGGGCGACTAATCCATGTGTCAGACTTTATCAGCAATCAAAGTGGGTGACTCATTGCATGGGGCAGTGATGGTAAAATCATGTGAGATGCAAGAAGAATTATTTATCCTGGTGCTAATGGAGATGCATGGTGAACAAATGAAAACCTTCTCAATCAGATCAAGGATGCCATTGATATCCACAATGAGACAAGTCCTGAATATCAAGCCCTTTTCATTTTCAACAACTCATCTGCCCATGCTTCACTCCCACCAAATGCACTCAAAGCCTTTGAGATGAATAAATCAGACAGTGGGAAACAACAGAGGCAACATGACACCATTGTTCCGCAATCAAATCCTGATGTCAGCAAACAAGGGCTCATGCAAAAGATGACCACCAATTCCAGTTTGCAAAAAGGCTTAAAAACTGTGCTTGAGGAATGCAAGTTTGATATTTCAGGACTGAAGATGAAGTATGCCCCAGTCTGTCCATTTAAGAGTACAAACTGTTGCATGGCATGCCTGCTCAGCCAGCAAGATGACTTTGTTAATCAAGTTTCGATGCTCGAGAAGGTTATCACAGATGCCGGTCATCTCTGTATCTTTTTGCCAAAGTTTCACTATGAACTTAATCCAATAGAAATGATTTGTTTTCATTTGCCAACATCTTCCATTCTTAGCTTATACTGTCTAAGTACTGGGGCTGGTCCAAAAGCTGATATTGTGAAATCTCAAAGCCAAATTTCACAGCTACAAAGCCATGGTCAATGTGTTGGATTCTTGCCCTGTCGAAGTTGTGCACCAGTTTATCAATCAGTCATTTCATTTTATGAGTGCATATCAGCTTGAATTAACTGGCAAGGCAGTGGAGTGGGCAGTACACAAGCAAAAGTAACACCACATGGTTTCGAGGTGGGTGATGATGGTGATCAAGGCAGTGTTGGCCTGAAAAGTTTCAAAAATTTTATCCAAAAATTTGGTGCAACTAAAATGTCATTGGAAAAACTTTGGACCACTGTTTTTGGTGTCCTTTCACCCATTCGAGTCAAAATCTGACCTTAGTTTGTCCTAAAAAACTCCCCTTTGTGAGTTATTAAATTTGTTGAGTTTGATTGTCTGCAACTGTATTTTCCTGGAACTCATCTGTTTCACATGTTATATATCCCAATGTCGTGTTCTTGCATGGCATTGTGAAACCTCTGTTTTGTGTAGCAGGAATGGGACCAATGCTGATCTAGCCTAGCTCATCAACACTGCCTTCCATAATGCGCATCCCCGAGTTTACAACTCACATGCCCAGTCTAGTGGACACATTCGTCGATTTCCTGCAGGGCTTGCAATGTGATGCCATGAAAACGCAATGCACGACAGGAGCATAGGGCAAAGGGCACAAGGGCACAAGGGCACAGGGCTATGATGCAACACCTGCATATTTATTTATTTTTTCATGCTTAACTTATCATTCCCACTGTAACTTATATATTCAAACTGCTCTTACTTATTTATTTTTTCACACTTTACTTATTGTTCTTGCTGTAACTTATATATCCAAACTGCTCCTACTTATTTATTTTTTCACACTTTACTTATTGTTTCTGCTGTAACTTATATATTTTCCACCTTTTACTTATATGACTTATATATGTATATGTAGTGGTGTGCATGGCCCAGCCCAGCTCAGGCCCAAGCTCCGGCTTGGTGCATGCATGATATAGCAGAGGTCACACCCAATGTATTTAGTTGTAAAATAGTACTACTACATTACATGAAAAATAAAGAAATATTAGCTGTTGTCACCATGTTATCCTCAGAGCGCATTTGTGTGGCCCATACACTCATCATCATTGTTGTCATCATTATTGTCACCATGTGGTGATGGGAATGCTCTTGTGTAACCCATGCCCATGTCGTCATCATTGTACCATGTTGGTGGCACATTTGCATGGCCCATGCACTTGCCACTGCCACTGTCATTGTAGTGTCATCCTGGGAGTGCATTTGCATGGCTCATGTGCTCATTGTCATTGCAGTGCTGGTGGTGTGTTTACATGCACTCATCATTGTTGCTGTTGTTGTTGCTGTGTGGTGATGGAAGCACTCTCATGTAACCCATGCCCACGTTGTCATCATCATGCTGTGCTGGTAGCATGTTTGCGTGGCCCATGCACTCACCATCATTGTCATCATTGCCATGTTGTCCTGGGAGCATGTTTGCATGGCCCATATGCTCATCATTGTCACCATATAGGTGGCATATTTGTGTTGTCAATGTGCTTGCTGTCATCATCATTGTGTCATGTTGGGGGTGCCCTTGCATTGCCCACATCCACCTCATCATCACCATGTGGTATTGGGCATGCCCTTGCATTGCCCACGTCTGTGTTGTCGTCACTGCTGTGGCTAGCCACACCCTTGCCATCCTCATCACCATGTGGTGCTGGGTATGCCTGAGAGAGTGAGGGGTGTGGGTACTCACTGCATGTAAATGAGATGGAGAGGTTGCCACCCATATGTGAATAGGAGCGTGGGAATAAGAGCATGAGGCACAAATATAAGTCATAAGTAAAGGCATAAAATATATAAGGTGGGAACAATAAGTAAAGTGTGAAAAAATAAATAAGTAGGAGTAGTTTGAATATATAAGTTATGGCAGGAATGATAAGTTAAGTGTGAAAAAGTAAGGTTCTGTTTGGTATCCTCAGTATCCTTAGATATAGCTAACAGTATCCTCAGTATCGCTCTAGCCAAGTTACCAGCTCCAGCCAAGACTTTGCAGCAGCCTTGGCCACAGAATGGTTGGCGACAGAATTATTCACTTTCTGCATCAGCATGCAATGCCCTCTTACCATCATGCCCTTGCTTGTCCCCATCACCACTTTTTCCACCTACATAGAGTGCTCCTCAGCTTCATGACACTCCTTATTCTCTGTGGTTTCAAGTTGATCTAACTCATGAACAAACTGCACACAAGAAAGCCTTGTGCAATCTGGACTGCTGACGAAACACACTCAATGCTCAACATCTTGGTTGCCAATCAGTTCAAGATAGGGCAGGCATGGGCATTCCCATTGTCGATCTATGCAGAAGCTGCCAAGGTCCTCAGTAACAAGGATGAGGGATTGGTGTCAAACAAGTGGCAGTTGATTTCCAACATGTGTTTTCCTTTCTACATTGATGAACTCACTGTTATGCTTGACATAGTCAAGCATAGGCCTGCAGAGTTTTGAGGACTTACTGTCACTATATAGCTGACAGGACAAGGGGGCCTGACAAGGGGATTCCTTGACAGGGAGGCTAAGGCCATTGTAGAACTAACGACAGGTTGAAAGGAGGTCCACTCAAGGGTCTTCCTTGGCAGAGATTCTGAGAACCATTAAGGACTGAGGGATCAATGGGTCTAGGGACGTCACAAGACTAGCGACAGATTGAAGGGTATGAAGGAAGTGTCCACTCAACAGTAGGACAAGGACTGAGGGACTGAGGGCAATCCAAGATACTAGGTAGATTGCAGGAGGTCTAAGATAGCAAGTACACCAGAGTATCAAGGGTTTATATATGTGAGCCAAAGTGGTTAAGGGTAGATAAAGAAAGAAGGTGAGTCAGTGGTGGAAAGCAATGGAATTGCAAAGAAGCTAAGTCACTACAGAGTGAATATGATGGTATCAGATAAGGGTTGGTAATATAGCTGCAGATGAGTCACACTAAATAAGTAAGCGGAAATGAAAAGGTGAAGGAAAAAAAGAGGACACAAGCAGGGCTCAAATGGCAAGGGTCAAGGTCCTTTGACACATATAGTAAGTAATCATAGGGAAAAGAAAAGAGGGGCCCAGTGAATCATAACACTCACTCAATGCCAGCTCAAAAAAACCTATAAGGCCATTCTATTATACAATGGCCACTCTGGTTGCCATTGGGACCAAAACAATGGTGTAGACATTCGTTCAGAGGGAGAAATACTGGCGTGAAATTCATACATAGCAAGCAATAGCAGTGAGATACATCAGTTGTGATCTGTTTTTATGGCATATTGTACTAATCTTCATCTCAGAGCAAGGAAATGGTACATTTCTGAAACAAGAAATGGCTGTTCTTCAGCAAGATGTCTGTTATCTGTCCAGATGGCAGTAGTGCTACAGGTTCATACTCCATCGAGGAGTCTATTCATGAAGATGCCGATGAAGATACCCAGTCGATGTTGGATGACAATGCATTTGGCATGTCATTGCCCTTTTCTGTGAATTCTATGATTGACATAAATGAACTCCTGGGGTGTGTATGAGACATCATGTCACTCAATCCCACCATCCAGCTATCTGCTGTGCATAATGCTGTTGCCATGCTGAATCAGGCTACATCGTCTTCAAGCCTTGGTATCAACTCAATGGAGTCTAGAGGCACCAGTCCAACATTTTTGAATATATCAGGTGCTCACCCACCATTACCCCACACAAGCACTGTGCTATCTGGTGGCATATCAAAAAGAAAGTCCAAAACACAAAGTCCTGCTCTGATGTCTACAAGATTGTCGTCTCTGGGTACCTCCAGCAAATGGTCAAAAGTTACCCATGTCAAGTCTGGTATGGCCAATACCATTGCAATGACTGGAACTGTAGATGCTATATGTCATGTCACTGATTGTGTGAATGAGATTAATCATAAAATGATGGGACTCAAGTCACTCAACCTCCCTAATCCAGCTCCCCACCCTCTTCTTCCCTCTTGCAGCTCCATTCCAAGTGCAACTCTCAGGAGTATTGCATCAGCCTATCTCAACAGTGATACCAGTCTAAGTTCAGACATGCATGCCCAGTTTGCCCTTCAAGGGTTGACTGATGGGCCAATCTGCAAGATATATGCTGGCATCACTGACTCTGATGTTCACCACATTTTTGTCACCAGTTGGTATGAGAACAATTGTCCCATGCCACAGTCCAGTGTGGCTCCCATGCTCCCACCTTCCACATTGCCACCTCCTGCATTGCCACCTCCCGTGTTGCCACCTCCCACATTGCCACCTCCCATGTTGCCACCAGCTCCCATGCCACTGCTATCACCTATTGGGCCAAGCACATTTGCCAGAACTTCATTTTTTTCAGCCCATTACACAGACTACAGTGAAGCATTGTCAAGTGAGGATCCTTTTGCAGCATTGTTTGATGACAATGACTTCACATCATATTTTGGCACTTTATTTGAGTAATGTTGTACTTTGATGTATGTCTTACAGTTGTATCAGTTATTCGTTTTATGTAGTGCTATGTAATAACATTGCTGGAACCATCACTGTCATCTGAATTGTCCAACCCTCAAGCATGCCTGATATCTGTTAAGACTGGGTCGGACTTGGCAGACGAACTCCATAGGAGCTCCATGAATCTTGATGAAAAGGGGATAGAGTAGGACTTTGGCTTCAGCAACTCGGAGCGGAGCGCTGCACCCTTGTCAAATCGTTGGTGGTCCTGGATTTCGGAGGAGCAGGGAATGACAAGAAGCAAGAGAAGACAGGGGAGTCAGATTTGTCTGGGTTGTCTAAGTCATCTAGGTTGATAACTAGCTAAAGTACAGGCGACAAGACAGGACTATATATACGGAGGTCGGAGGCGGTGTACAAAGGCAATGACGGGAAACATAAGTAAGTGGAGCCAGGGAAAGGGAGATGGAAAGGAAACATAAGTGGAGCTGTGTAAACACAGGATTGGAGAAATCTAAGAGGTGAGACTAGTACATAAGGAGAACAAAGAGTAATGTAACTAGAATGTACAAGGAGCGGAGAAGCGGAGGAGTGGAGAAACATAAAAGCGGAGAAGTGGAGGAGTGTAGGAGCGGAGGAGCGGAGGAACAGAAGAGTGGAGGAGGGCTAGGATTAGGGATATGACAATATCCAAATAATCATCTCACATCACTTGAGCTATCATATCCCACAACTCTGTACCTGTTATGATTTGTGGGGCCCCTCTTTTCTTTTCCTTACATCTACTCATCACATATGCCAAAGGATCTTGACTCTCGCTGTTCAAGCCCTGCTTGGGTTCTTTTCTTTTACCATTGCCTTTCCGTTACTGCTTACTTATTTAGCATGACTCATCCACAGTTGTATTACCAACTTCTATCTGATGCCATCACATCCACTCCATAGTGACTCAGCTTCTTTGCGATTCCATCACCTTCTATTGCTGACTTACCTTCTTCCTTTGCCTACCCTTAAACATTTGGTTCACATATATAAACCCTCAATACTCAGGTATATTCCCTATCTTAGACCTCCTGCAATTTACCTAGTATCTTGGAATTGCCCTTGGTCCCTCAGTCCTTGTCCTACTGTTGAGTGGATGCCCCCTTTGTACCCTTAATCTGCCAATAGCCCTGTGACATCCTTAGACCTATTGATCCCTCGGTTCTCAACGGTCCCAGAACCTCTGCCAAGGAAGATCCTTGAGTGGACCCCCTTCGACCCAATGTTAGTCCTACACTGGCCTTAGCCTCCCTGTCAAGGAATCCCCTCATCAGGCCCCCTTGTCCTATCTGCTGTATAGCAACAGTAAGCCCTTGAACCTCTGCAGGCCTACGCTTGATCATGTCAAGCATAACAGTACCAGTACCTCCATTTTCTTCAGCTTTGGGGGCAAACTCATCATCAAGAGTGTCCTCCACATTGCCATCAGAGACATCATCAATGTCTAATTCTTCATTGGGCTGGTGAGAATGGATAAAGTTGTGAATAGCACAAAGTGCTAGAGGAATGCACACTTGAATTTGTACTAAGTATGGAAGTAGAAGTAGTAGAATACAAAAGCAATTCTTCAGGACACCAAAGGTCTGTTTGATGATGTTACTTGTCAATGCATGCTGCAAGTTGAATAGCTCTTGTTTATTATTGGGCCTGTATTTTATTAGATTGGCAAATAAAAATCAAAGAAAGCATACTATACAGCTGCCTGGCCCCATTCAGCCAGGTGATACCAAACACCACGATATGAAACAAGTAAATTTGGCTTGGAGGGGAAGCTGAGGTCAGCAAGAAGATATTTTCCATCAGGAATCTTCAGACTATGTGTACAAGCATTATCATATACCCATGCATCTGAAGCAGACCCCCTCCATCCTGCAAGCACGTATGTGAAGCAGAAATCAAAGTCACATGTGAATAAACAATTGTGAGAAAGAAAACCTTTGCAATTCCAAAACACAGAGGCTACACAGGCAGGAGGGGCTATAGGGACATGGCTGCCATCAATTGCACCAATTGCATGCCTGAAGTATGGCCAGAACTTGGGATTTGATCATATCTTTGATGAGACTGGCACAGCAATGTTGGGAAGAGTAACCAATGATGTATAGAATGGTGTGGAGGAGAGGATGATGGTCATTTTGCAAAAGTAACTGTTGAAATAGACAGTCAAATTAGATATTCAAATTTCGGAATCTAACATACATACCATGTAATTGTATCATTTGACTGTTGAAATCTAGTGAAAACTGGGTATGACCCAGTAGGGTCGTATAGTACCATATGTGGACTTGAACTTTTTTTTGTGACCAGGTCTCAAAATTCATGTTGTAGTGTAATGCCTTGCCAATGTCGATAGCTACAATCAATGTGATGTTGCTGATTTGATCGATTTTGATCACCTCACTATGTTACATTGCATCAATCTCTCCAACAGAATCATGCCCACTTGATCCCACATAACACCGATAAATTGCTGCCATTGTTCTTCTGGAATGGATCTGCCAGGACCATCTGGCTCATCTGGTGCTCATGATAGGCAATGGATATGTGCTTGTCGCAAGTACTGCAGCAGTGAACTGACTGTCCAAATAAAGACTACATTCTATCAGCACTGGGCAGATGCAGATGAGGGCAAATGACACAAGATCAGTGTGCTCAAGAATCTGTCCCTAGATGCTGCACATGCTTTACTCTCCTCTGTACAACATCTATGAAACCAGGAAGTTGGTCCCAGTACTGATAAGGGGCTTTGTCTCAGTGCACATCATGCTGCCACACAAGCATCGTCAAAGAGAGCTGGAGAAGCAATTGATTGCCAATTCCGGACAGGCAAACAAAAATGTGCCCTCTCAAAAGATGAGACTCTAGAGGTAAGCTGATTATTTTCATTGCATTTATAGTGTCAGATCAGAGACAAGTACATCAGCCCCAACAGGATTCAAGGTTGCACTCACCATTCCCAGACTTCCAACCAATCCCTTCCCCCAAGTGATTCTCTCTGCTGCTATACTTTCCAGCGTCTCCATCACACTCTCTGGAACCAGATCCTCTTGAACAATGGCCAGAGCCCGAAGAGCCCCAGCCAGCCCCACCTGATCAATTTCATGTTCTCCCAGTGTCTTTGAATGAAGCAGAAAACCATCTGAACCCACTGCCAGCAATGAATAGAGCATGCTGTATTGCTTACGATAGACGCAGACCACCAGTTATCAATATCAATGTCCTTCCTCATAGTACGGTTCTTCAGAAGCTTCAGAATACCATGGAATTTGTCAAAACCATCAGGAATGCCTCATTTGATGATCCAATTGCAAAAATGACCAATCCTATGATTATCCAGATGCGAAACCCTTCTGAGGCTCATATACAGATGCAGGATCCAGGCATCAAGCAGAGCATCTCAACCTACCTTGAACTTGAGCATTCATCTCAAAACTCATATGACCACATGATCAAATCTATGCAAAGGAACTTTCCAGAAGCATGTGGAGTCAAGAACTTGCTTTTTTTTCATGGGATTGAGAATCTGATCACAGCATGTACTGGAATTGAGCCTATCAAGCATTATATGTGCTCAAACTTGTGTGTTGGCTTCACAGGACCATTCGAAAATCTAGAGAGCTGCCCAGTCTGTGATACTTCTCGATGGAATGAATCTAAGCTATATGCTACTGGTGGTCACATCAAGATATCGGCAAAGACATTTACAATGCTTCCACTAGGCCCACAGCTGCAAGCACTCTTTTGAGATCTGACAAGTGCTTGTCAAATGAAGCATCTCTTTGAGCAAACCCAGGACATCCTTGATGAGCTTGAACATACCGAGAGGATCTCCATAATCAACAACATTTCTGCAGGCTGGGACTATTTGGGGGCTGTTCTTGCAGGTGATATCAAAGAGCACAATGTGGTACTCATGGCTTCCCTTGATGGTGCCCTGCTATATGAAGACAAGGAATCCGACTACTGGCTGTACATATGGGTTGTTCTGAACCTTGCACCAGATCGATGATATCGAAAGGTACACATTCTTCCTGGTGGATTTATTCCTGGACCAAATAAACTGAAGAATACTGATTCATTCATGGTCGTCAGTATGCACCACCTTGCAGCACTTCAGAGTGAGAGGCTCAAGATTTGGGACTCATCTCGTAACATGGTTTTCTACTTGGACATCGATTTATATTTTATGTTTATGACTGCTGATGGCCCTGGACTTGTACATTGGAATGGACTCGTTGGACATTGTAGAAAGAATGGGTGCCGTTTATACTGTGGTGTCAAGGGATGACACAAGGATACATGATCCCATTATTATCTGGCACTCCTACTTCCTGACAATGCCTGTGAAGGGACCAACCATCCAGATATTTCCTTGGTTGCTCTCTCCCCTGCTGGTAGTGAAGAATATTCAAATAATCTTGCTCATGTCGTGTCTGCTTCAAATCAACATCAGTTTGAGGCACATCATACTGAAACAGGGATAACAATAGTGTTATACTCAATGGGGTCAAGCATAGGCCTGCAGATATTCGAGGGCTTACTGTCGCTATACAGCAGACAGGATGGGGACCTGATGAGGGAGTTCTTTGACAGGGAGGCTAAGGCCGGCATAAGACTAACATTGGGTTGAGGGGATCTGCTCAAGGGTCTTCCTTGGCAGAGGTTCTGGGGACCATCAAGGACCGAGGGATTGATGGGTCTAAGGACATCGCAGGGCTAGCGACGGATCGAGGATTCAAAGGGAGTGTCCACTTAACAGTAGGATGAGAACTGGGGGACTCGAGAGCAACTCCAAGATACTAGGTAAATTGCAGGAGGTCTAAGATAGGGAATACACCTGAGTATCGAGGGTTTATATATGTGAGCTGTTACGATTCATGGGGCTCCTCTCTCTTTTTCCTACTTCACTTACCATGTACACCAAAGGACCTTGACCCTCGCTGTTCAAGCCCTGCTTGGGTCCTTTCTTTTACCATTGTCTTTGCAATACCGCTTACTTATTTAGCATGACTCATCTGCAGTTGTATCACCAATACTTATCCGATGCCATCGCATCCACTCTGTAGTGACTCAGCTTTTTCGCAATTTCATCACTTTCCATTGCTGACTCACCTTCTTCCATTGACCCACCCTTAACCACTTGGCTTGCATATATAAACCTTCGATACTCAGGTGTATTCGCTATCTTAGACCTCCTGCAATTTACCTAGTATCTTGGAGTCGCTCTTGGGTCCCCCAGTCCTTGTTCTACTGTTGAGTGGACGCTTCCTTTGAACCCTTGAACCATTGCCAGTCCAGCAACGTCCTCAAGACCCGTTGATCCCTTGATTCTCAACGGTCCCCGAACCTCTGCCAAGGAAGACCCTTGAGTGGACCCCCCCCTTTTGACCCGACATTAGTCTTATGCCGGCCTTAGCCTCCCTGTCAAGGAACCCCCTCGTCAGGCTCCCTAGTCCTGTCTGCTGTATAGCGACAGTAAGCCCTCGAACCTCTGCAGGCCTATGCTTGACCACGTCGAATGTAACATGAGCCAAATGTTTAAGGGTAGATAAAGGAAGAAGATGAGTCAGTGATAGAAAGTGATGGAATTGGAAAGAAGCTGAGTCACTACAGAATGGATGCAATGGCATCAGATAAGTGTTGGTAATACAGCTGTGTATGAGTCACACTAAATAGGTAAGCAGTAATGGAAAAGTGATGGTAAAAAGAAAGGGACCCAGGCAGGGCTCGAACAGTGAGGGTCAAGGTCCTTTGGTACATGCAATAAGTTATAGATAGGGAAAAGAAAAGAGGGGCCCGGTGAATCATAACAGAAAGCTCCTCTTATTCTTGGTCTTTGTCCCTCTTGATCTTTTGGTGTCCCGCTTTGCATAACAACTGATATCATGCACCTGGCAGCAAATCTAGGCGATCTGTTGATTTCACTCTGGCAGGGCACAATCAACTGTGCAGGAACTGATGACATTACAACCTGGGATTGGGCTGTTCTATGTGATGATGAGATTTGGAAAACCCATGGATGTGCAGTCAAGCAAGCTGGTCAATATATGCCTGGCTCATTTGATGCAAAACCTCGTAACATTGCTGAGAAGATCAACATGGACTATAAGACTTGGGAGTTTCATTTATATACATTTGGTCTCACTCCAGCTCTCCTTTACCACCTTCTTCCAGAGCTGTACTGGAGAAACTTTTGCAAACTCGTCAGGGGATTTCAAATAATGGCTCAACATGCTATCACACATGAAGAAGTCCTTCAG
>JBBPMJ010000668.1:0-17374 GCA_038090255.1 Austroboletus niveus | reverse complement strand
AAGCCTGGTCGGTTAATTGATCACTTTTTCATACTTCGAGGTGCCGAGGCAAAAGTACGGCAAATTTGGGGGTTAGACTACTTGGATCAAGTTTTCACACGATATGGCTTCAACTATGCCTCGGATCACTAACCACAGTCATCCGCGCTCGACAAGGTAGGGAATATGCACCAGCGTTGAAATGACCAGCGCAGTCATGCTGCACCCACCCCACCGTCGTCATTGTGGCAGTAGAACCTACGCTGACCACAACATGCGTGAGAAAACCTAACCCTAGGTAAGAATTTATAAAACCCCCCCATACTGCGGCATTTCGTCGTTCGTAAGACGTACAAAAAACTATAAGTCACTAGTAATCTCAGATACTAAATACATAAGTAAACCCGCACATCGTCCGTCAAAAAAAATCCGTTGCTGTCATATAAGCGTTCATCAAACAGCGTTGACTCCCATATGTACGGCAGTCTTTCTGTCGTGAGTGCGAACGCAACCTTCGAGGTGCCTCTTTTCGTTTTCCAAGCTCCTGAGGAAAAAAATAGACCGTCGATGAGAAGAATCACAGTAAATTTCAGGTACGCACGGTTTATTGACGAAACTTTCAGGGCCGGTGTAGATAAGCGTGTCGTACACCAAAGCGCCAATTTGCATGCCCGTAATATCGCCGAGCATTGGGCACCAAATCCAGTATTGATTCCTGAAATCAAAGACTACAAAGGGGGTGAAACACGCTGCCAATACAACGCACAAGATACGTACCAGCTTTTCCGTAGCCAACCATGGCCGTCAAGATGCGCGGTCCGAGGTCACGAGCAGGGTTGACCGCATATCCAGTTTCCATGCCAAGTGCAATACCTATGCCAAGTATAGTGAAGAAGAGTGCCAGAGGGGCAAGTCCTGTCGGAGGAGGGCGGTTTCGCTTATCCGTCACAGACATGATCGCGATGATCAATACAGCGGATCCCAAAAACTAGAAGGTGCGTAAACTATGATGTTACATACATATTAACCATGATAAAACTGACCTCGGAAAAGAAGCAAGAAACAGGGGTCATAAAGTCCGCCTGAAATACTGATCAGTACTGGTCTCCTAGCCAACAGTTTGAAGAACGAACCGCATATGTCGCAAACAGGTCACCTGTGCCGCTGATTGTGCGGATGTGTGCCCCGCCTTGGTAAAGGTTGATGGCGTGATAGTAGTTGGCGTAAATAATACCAGCACCACAAATCCCTCCGAGTAATTGCGCTAAAATGTAGAAAGGAACCTTCTTCCAAGGGAATCCGCGAAATGACGCCATGGCAAGAGTGACCTAGCACGCGATAAGTGCACGATAAAATACTAATGCAAAACAATGTACCGCTGGGTTGATGTGACCACCTGAAATTCCAGCACAGGCCCAGACACCCATCGCAACACCTATCAATGTCTAAGTTGTATTGTTCGCACACACTAGCCATATCTCTTACCGACAGCCCATCCCAAGTTAAGGGAGAGGTAGTCCTACCACCTAGATGTTAACCGTAACGGGTCATCACTGATCAAAGGACTCACCCCTTTGGGGCTAGAGGAGACAGCGGTACTGGATGATAAGACGACTTGACAATCACCACCACAACCAAATATCATCAAGATCATCGATCCAAGAAATTCAGCAGCTGGCTCTCGTATGTATCCCCTAGCAAGACGTGAGGAGGGCTGAGAGACAACAAACGTTGGGCTAACCTGATCCTCGACCAGCGATTAGGGTATCGCGAGCAATGTTCACAATCAGCAAAGGCGATAACTTCGTTCGTATCAAAGTCATGATGGGGGGAATATGCGCTCGATGTCTCAGAGATGCGCGCAATAGGCTTTTCGGCAATTTCAGACATAGTGCGAGGAAGGAGAGGAGGGCGGCCTGTTGGAGGAGTAAAGTGTTTTCGAGCAGCTTTTATAGACGAACTGCATTAGGTGAACCACCAAATATACCGATTGCCCACGTTTATTACTGAGTGCCATCCGTACCGAAAGAGTGAACGGGTTCGTACAAGCCGGTGTGGACGCGATCATGAATCCGATCTGCAGATGCGTAGCATCTTTCCCATCGCCATCCAGGGTTTTCATTAAAGCTTGAGCTGATAGGCGAATGGTTGTTGTGCTTCGGTGTAACAATGCGTTACAAGGCGTCACATCTGCGTAATCGGTAAGGGCGGCCGAAAACAGAGACGAACTGGTTCGTCGAGTGGGATTTTGTTTGAGTTCCGATGATCGGGCCGAGAATAGGAAATAGGATGATTAAACCATTGACAAGGCAAACATTTTCGGTGTGAAGAGTTCTCAACAGCCTGTCATCTTAGCGTGGCAAACACTTTCCAAGATGCGTGTGCTGCACGGCGGCGACGGGCTTCTGATTCCAAGAACCACTGGCCAACTCTATGAGGTACGATTAGTCAAAAATCCCGTCGGCAGTGAAAATCCGCGGAAAGGTCTTTGACCCTCAACTTAAGCGATGGGCCTAACCACAATTTAGAGCCTAGCATGTTCTCTCTTATTGAGTTTCATCAACGAACCCACCTTAAGTCAGTTGTTGAATTTTTTGAAGATTACACAGAGCAACCAAAGCCATGATCAAAAAGGCAAAACGAAGTCACATAACAGGAGATTTTATTGGGATGTTCGACAACGGAACGAACCAAGCATGCATAATGTCCCGATTAGAAGGACAGACATGTCGGTCATATGGCTTCGCATTCATCTCCCGAGCAACCATCGGCGATAGTGTGGGTAATGGCTAAGCGCTAAGCGCTGAACCACGAAATTATCGTCGGGTATGGCATTGGTAGACGCTCGGTGTTGCAATGTCACCGTATCAGGCCAAATAGATGCGTTCTCTGATCTGAGAGGATTGTGAATAATGGATTACGAAGTTTGTCAAGTCAACGTTGCCCTTATTGAGTGCGCCAATTCCCGTGGTAACACGACCATCACCTGTAAAATGTAGCTTAGACGGCGTTCGGTAGTAAATGGGGAAATTAAATGTGTACCTGACGAAATTTTTGTTCGCCTCCAACTTTCCAGCCACTCTCGGCGATGGGAAGTATGAAGTCATTTACAAGCTGCGTGCAAACTTCCCCAATGGTGTATTTGTCACCGGCATACTTGCGCCACCTTACCATATTCTCCAGAAGCTTTGTGGCTCGACAAAGCAACCGCTGTCGGGCAGGTGCCGATTCAGGGTCAAATGGGTGATGGTTTAACTGAATAAACGGCGCCAATAATTTCTTTAAGTTGGACGAAGTATTGTCAAAAACGGTCAGGACAGATTTTAGGATCATCTGAAATCCTCAAATATTAGAAATCTAGAATTTCTACTATTAAGAAACATCACCTGAAATTTCTTGTTTTCCGTTCCAACGGAAGCTTCCACTTGTTCGGACAAGTCTATTATTCTCCGCACATCCCCAGAAGAATAGGGGTCAAACGCCCCTGCCTCGAGCATTCTGCACAAACGCGGTATGACTGCAGTGGAGATCATTGCCGAAACGAGGTCGCCTTCCGGCCCAACCACAGGTTCCGTACTCTTTTCATCTCCATCATGAGGATGTGAATATTGATACAGAGAAGAATACCAAGAAGACTGGTCCAGACTCCCCTGCGACTATCACAGATCGTCAATAGTATTTCCGAGGGGGAAAGTGAACACACCTCGAATGGGTTCCATCCCAGAAGCTCCAAACGTACCCAAAACTCCCAAGACCCCACTAGTCCAAGACCACCCCAGGCGCCAATATAACTATCAGCATAACGTTCACGCCATTCACCAAACCACTTGGCGAGGCCATGTTCAGGGTCCTTGAACTCCACAGCTCGGACATCAGATAGAATGCTTCTACCGTCCTTAGCAATCCCTTCAAGAGCCTGTTCATAGTCGAGAGCATCGGACTGGGTCAGTGATGAGTCGGTTGAGTATCCTTCTTCGCGTTCATGAACATTCTGCAGCATCTTTGCAGCGTGGCGACGAGTGCGTCTTGCCAATCTGGCCATGCGCCGTTCCTTTTTGAGCATGGCAAAGTTTGACGCGGGCGACACGCGATGTAACTCATCATCGTCCGCTTCGGTAGAGGGTGTGGAAACATGACCATATACAGCAGAGAGATCATCTTCGTCGTCAGCGCTGCGCCGACGAGCAATTATTTCGGTTTTCTGTTTCAGCACTGAGATATACTCCTCCTCTAGCTTCTCTAGCTTAGGAAACTGTAAATGCGAAGTCAGCACTGCCGCACGCTCAGAAAGATAGCAAGCGACCTTTTCATCAAGGAACGTAGCTATATTCTCAACCCAGTCCCTGAATTCCGAAAACCAGCTTCTTTTTGACTCTGCGGCAGCAATCATTGAGCGCAGTTCGGTCTCTCTCGAGTCAAGTTCGGTACGTTGTTCTGCGAGGGATGTAATAGCATGGGTGCTCATAGCATAGGAATCGGATAGCGATGCCAGCGAACCCTGAAAGTGTTCAATCGCTGGACCAAGAGCAGGTATGTCGGTGGCAGGTGGAACTGGATAGGTATTAGTAAACGCGTAACATGATGGAAATGATAGGCGTACTTCGGGCAGCTATATAATTTTGCTTGACTGTGGGCTCCTTGGCCCTTGCAGGATCGTGACCTCCTCGTCGCAATTGTTCTTTCTCCCACTCGAGTGTTTCCTCATCCTCATCTACTCTGATGATCATCGTCAGCGAGGGTAGCAAAAAGAGAAGAGAGCATACACTTCATCAATCATTTCCTTCATAGTGTCTCTGCGCTTCGAGGCTTCAACTTTGCGCGCCTTCTTGCCCAACGCTATCCTCTCCTGTGCGCTGGTATATTCCGCATATTCTGAAAGGTGCGAATGAACAGAAATAATGCACGTAGCGGACTATTGCCTACCGTCTTCGCCTTCTCCTACTTCATCCTCTTCTCGCATCAAGCGGCTTTCGGGATGAGGACCCTGAGAGACATCGGCCCGTTTTACGACGGACAATTGGATGTAATCTTGTTCTTGTTCTGCAGTACCGAGGCGTAGACGTTCGCGCTTTTCCTTTGCAGCGACGATGCTTGACTGGGAAGGGATCACGGTCTCGGTAACCTCTGGGGATACATTAGCACGAAAGGCGGAAGACAGCTGGCAAAAACTTGCCTGAAGACGCTGAAAGATCCAATACAGCCTCATCTGCAATCATGGGTGAGTCCGTATCATAGTTGGCGGGTGGCCGAGTAGAGGATGTGCTGGCTTTGAGCTCCGAGAGATACGCCTGATCATAGACGGGTGCGCCATTGGACTTGGTGCTGATGGTGGCCTGGTCCAAAGTGGCGGGGAGGGAACTTGAAACAAGTAAGTGCGGGGACGAAGGTGGATCACGGATCACTCACGCTGGATGCGTCCCGAGAGTGAGTTTGCGGCTGAGGCTGGATTTTTTGATCTGAAATGCGGGCTCCTCGGCGGCCTGTCGGGTGGTGATGAGGGCAGAATCGGGTGGGACTGCGACGCACTTGCCTCGTCATCGGCGCCGAAGCTGAGTCGGGATTTTGGTTGGGCGCGTTTCGCCTTTGACTTGAGCTTTGAGGCGAGGGTGATGGGGGAGGGTTCGCCGTCGTCGTGGTCGGGGTCGGGGTCGCGGGCGCGTCGGGATGGGCGGGACGCGGATTTCTTGTTGAACACGACCTTGTCTGACATGAGGGGGCAGCGTGACGTGACGTATCGTGTGACCAATTGAGGGTAGTGCCGACGCCAGATTCGCACGGTGAGTTTGTTAACAAATGCCTCAGGCGGCCCGTCCACGACCACGACCGCGTCTGGTGTCCCGACAACCGGCGCTCAGCAGCGAATCCAAGCCCACTGCATCCAACGATGAGGACGACCTCTTTCGCAGAAACAGGGGGAGAACAGCCCAGCACTGGAGGCAGCTCGAGCAGTCCGATGCAAGTAAGCGCCCCCGCTTTTAGTGCCCCTCGAACATCTCTCATCGCATATCTCGCCAGAGGCAATTCCATTCACGAGGTCCGGCGACGATTGGGAACTGGTTGACTTAGGAGACGGGTCTTCTTCGAGACCCCGGAAGAAGAAGAAGCCGATCAAGCAGAGCGACCGCCCTCGTTGGCAGGCCATAGATGCGGCTAGAATGTACGTTTATGACATCTTACACAACTTTTTTCTTGGACCCTGCCCTATAATGCACTTTTAATGGCTGTATTTTGCCTATGACAAGGTCCCCGCTTGCTATTACTGCATCCTCATTCTTCCCTTCAGACTCTCATCGGACAGCGAAGACAATGACGTCCAATTCGTTGATACTACGTCCAGCTCTCAAAATAGTGCCTCACCCGAGAAGCGCAAACGACAACGGAGTCGTTCTAGATCAATCACGCCACCTCCGGAATTGCCTGCCCACCAACGCACAAATGCAATGATTCTTGTCAGGTTGCCAATTCATCGTTCGCCACTTATCGTCTTTGCTTACGTAGCACTCTCAGACAAGCACTTGACATCCGACCTCGATCACCATCTCCCTCTTATTTCCTGGATGAGTCAACTGACGCCCTGGACTTGGACCCGGAGCTTGCAAAGATTGCTGAAGCAGTCAGACAACGAGTCAAATATGCAAGTGTCGACCCCAAACACGCGGGTGGGCCTGAAGCTGTCAACATAAAGGTCCATTGGCGTCCACATCCCCTTAACACCTCGACCAAAGAACAACATTGGACGTTTAAATTAGGACGTGTACATCTCCCTTTTTTCCCCGTGGCGCCTTACTGAGCATTAGTTTAGCACGATACTTTCCGGGAATTATTCGATGGGGTTGCCGACCTGGCTGGGGTCATGACAGATCAGCTCATGATCAGTCACGACCACAGACGTGTTTTTGCTTCAGCAACACCTCACAGCCTACACATCTGGGCAGAAGGTGATCTGGGTCCGTCTACCATATCTGAAGCCTTCGAACTTGCTGATTGCCTGAAATAGATGCATGTGATAAACACACTGACGAGTATATACGTGCGCAACAAAGTAATCGGGGACCATCTCCATCTATCCAAGAGACGCTAAGGTCTTCCCCATCTGTGGCGTCTCATTCCGATGTACAGTCAGATGCTGAGTCCACTGGCGGAGATACGATTAGGCTTGTCCTTCGGTCCGCGGCCACCAAGGACAAGAGTTTTCCTCTCACCGTTCGCTCGACTACAACTTGTGAAGCGATCGTAAAAGCATTCCTCAAGGCGGCAGCGTTGCCGTACAAGTATTCAAGCGGAATGGGAAAGGGCACTGCTGCTCTACCTCAGATAGTTGTTGACGGAGATAAGATGGACCCCGAAGCAGAAATCGGAGAAGCCGAACTGGAGGACGGTGACTTGGTTGAAGTCGTTGGTGTATGAATGCTTTGAAGTAAATCGGTAATCATGGTACTGGTACTCTCTTAACTAATGCTCTCGTATGTGTATCGTGTACGTGGCTTGACTCTAGTTTCCCGCTCGTAATACCACATCATGTTCAGTGCCATCCGTCGCCAGCGTTCTTGACAAGGATCCTGGCATTGTTCACAAACGACCGAATCAGTTCGTCAAACGCGTTCTGTTCATGTTCCGGTACGTTCGGATCCCCTCGTTTCGCAGCTGTAAACAAGACTAGCGAAGACCGTGCAATTTCCACCTCCAGTTCGTACAGCGTCTCAGGCTGATGAGAGATTTGCATAAGGCTAAGCCAGTATTGTGAGAGCTGTACTCACTGGAGTGGTAGGACCAGCATTGGATACTACTTGCGTGAGGTCAATATTGAATTCTTCGTGCGAATAGCATATTCTATCCTTTCGTCTCGTGAGTGTCGGCGTTCCCACCGGATGGGTCGCTGGAATGATGTATAAGCCTGGAGGTATAAGCGAACCGTTCCACCTACCAGGAACCTCCAGACTGACACTGACTCTCCAATCTGCCGTTCGCTTTGGGCAATATATATTCAGGTCACCCAACCTCATTTTCTTCATAACCTCGATGACCGTCCCAGTCTTTTCTTCGCGAGTGACGCGAATCTTTTCACGGTCACGGGAGTTGTCGGTCGGATAAAATGAGTCTATCAACTTAAAGTGTTTGTACTCGAGCGGAGGGGCTGGGTGCGAGGGCTCCAGCGACCTGCGTTGCAGATCGTTGAGAAGCGCATTGAAGTGCTTGTGCTGCATCTGAAATGTCCGATGTGATCAGTCGCGTCGGCGTCTGCAGATATAGATACCAACGGCCGACATGTTTGATTCGAAACGCAGGTCCATTTCCGGGACGAGGACTGAGGTGGAGCGACATCAGCGACAGGTGTAAACTAGGACAATGATGGCGGGCGACGCACTCGTCTCTACCAGCACAGGCAAGGATATCCTTTTGCCACCGCGCTCTTTGATGATGCCGAGCTTGGCTTCGACCTCCACTTTGGCGTCGGGAGCTATGTTGGGCCTGGTCGTGACCATGTGATGCACAAAGTCTGCAATTTCCCTGATGAACTCGTCGAGGGGTTCGACGCCGAGGATGGAGACGGAGAGGGGAGGGAGGTTAGCGGTAGAGTTGTCCATTGTTGGGGAGATGGTCGTGGTGAGAGAATTCCTCTTGACATTCGAGGCGCTGGTTGCAGTGGTTCTTGGGGATCCCGACTGGCGAGCCCGCTTCGGCGGCGGCGGCGTGGACTCCCTCTCACTTTCAGAGTCTGTCCCCGGCGATGACATGATCAAGGTATAAAAAAACTACGAACACGTCCTTAAGCAAACTAGCAACTCAGCAATCTTTTAATATCCGTGCCCGACCAATCGACTTATTAGCACCGGGAAAAACATTCCCCCGACAAGCAACATAGTTCGAACAGTCTTTCCGATCTCGCCAGTAGACATTGATTCTGATGCGTGGCCTGATATAGGCTGCACTACCGAAGCCACGTATAGAAACGTGCCTCCCTATACCCACATGAGGCAAATGTCCGAAAACATGTTTCGGACGACTTACACTGAATAACAAAGCACCTCCCGACCAAGCACTCTGATTCCCGGAATGGATGGCATAGAGAGTATACGACAAGACCGAGCTCACGGGAGTTGCGAGGCTGAAGTATAAGAGATGTTTTTTGCAGTCCGCCACCGAAAGTGATTGTGCAAGAAGTGCGGTAGTCAAAGCAAGCGCAGTCGGCGCTGTTCAGTATCGTCAGCCAACGAGACAGCAGGCACATGATATTCATACCCTTGTGGATAATGATCGCAAAAAACACGACGAGCGACAAGTTGGGAGAATGCGTATTAGCTGCCGAGACACCTAGTGCATACCCGTCGACAAGTGCATGTATGATCAGCCCGACCGACAGTGGATAGGCTCGCCGTACGCCACTAGAAGGGCCATCGGCGTTAGAAAGGCGACCTCGTTCCTCTAGCTCAACATCGAAAATCGGTGGCGCTTCGCGTAAAGCAGTCGTGGTATGACCCACTGGCAGAGGCTGTTCATGGGAAGTCGTGTATTCCTCCAAAAGAAACATCAAAGCAAACCCCAACAGGATCGGTATTCCTATTCTGAATGAGTAGGTGCCTCCCTCTTGAACAGGGTTGGCAACAAGTTCTTCAATTCCTCTTCAACGACGAGTATGACTAGAGAAGTTCAAACGCGAAATGCAAACAAGACTCACTCTGGAAGGATCACTCCAAAGGCAGTGCCAACAAGAAGTCCTGTACCAAGGTTCGACAATACAGAGAGTTGTTTTTCTTATGACTCGTTCATTAGACTTTCCCTGGCTATGTCTGCTCGGATGCGTACTGGAGAGTGGTATGGATAACGGGGCCAGACCAATGCAATATGACGTCGATCCCAGAAGAAGGGATAATCCGACAACATTCTGGAATCCACTGGGCAACATACGAGGCGCTAGTGCTTGCTGAGCGGAAGTAAGTATATACTTGCTTATATAATATGTATTATCGCTCTCCACGAAATGCGACTGCTCAAAGATAATATAGAGCAGTGCTCGAGTAATGGATATGAGACGCTGGTTCAAAGAAACACAGTCAGAATCACTTATGAGCTAAGGTTTATTAGCCCCTGAACACCGCAAACAAGGATACAGTTTGATACCAGAGACAGTGATAGATGAATGTCATAGTATTGGTCATGGCCTAGAGTACTGCTTAACAACTTCTGTGCCTTCGTACAGAAAGACTGTAGGAAACTCGTGGATGAGTGAGCCAGAAAAATGACCAAACTAAAACGCTACTTACCAACGTAATTATGCAATCAGCTGAATTGTTTCAAACCGGATTCCATGAACGGATCTCCAAAGTCTAATAACCGACAAAGAAGTGAAGGAGCTTAACATATTTGAACTTTGTCACTGACCTTGCCTTAGTTGCTCTACCAAGAGCAGATCAATAAGCTCTTCTTTTTCCCAGCGGGACGTGTAATCCCCCCTTGACTGGAACGCGTTGCTTCCCGAACCGAGGGCGGTACCGCGTGCGTGACTAGTTTGTCCCTCGACGGTGGCTCTCCTTGAGCCCAGTGCTTTACCAAAAGCGTCCTCTCGTCTCCTTGATTTAGGGTCTCGACTCTGCGGGCTTTCTGAGGAAGACCCTCCAGGGAGACGACGCTTGGAGGATCCCGAGGTCGAGGGGAACGAGGGGGAGATACTACTGAGCAAGCGAGCGTCGGAGGCGTTCAGGATTTGCTGTTGATCACGAGTCAGAAACTGAAAGTCGTCTGGAGGTGGTGATCCGGACGTGTCAGTGGATATGGGCGAGCCAGGATCAGGTGAATTCATGACGAACGTTGAAATTGAAAGGACCTCATTGTCTTAATCTCGCCACCGTATTCGGTCACGTGCCAGTGCCTGACACCTCCTTCCTCAACAAAATACTACTTTTACTATAGGTCACTCGATGCGTATCATTGCACTCCCTCTTTCCAGAGCCAAAAAATCTTGCGAAGTCAAAGTTAAATCTCACCCCCACATCAACGCGAATGCTATGCTGGTTTTTTATCATTTCGACTTGGTTTCCCCGTGTGGTGGCTATAGGGATATCTCATGGCATACCAAAGTGCTAAAAAGTGCAGTGAACAAAGCTGAATATCTCTGGGCTAATCTTGGGAAAGCACCAAAAGGAAGTTGGAAGGTGCGCCTGTCCTGCTCATGCTTTCGAAGACCATTGAAATTCACGCGAAGAAGTTGTGGACTTATCAATTAGGCAAGCGTGTCGTTGATAAAACAGACTTTGAGGAGTTGTCACTCGGAAACGTCGATCCATCCTTGGGGCCCACCATCCCGTCGACAGGGACCAATAAGCAAGTTGGCAGTGTTAAGGAACAACCACATTCGTGCTCAAAGGCATGTATATTTTTTTTTGGCCCGCCAAGATCACCGATCTTTATGCCATATAGATACCGCTGATTTATCCCCCTTCATTGTATCCCGCTTGTGGAGCAAGTCATGCTTTGGCTCCACCACTTGCTCACCTGCAGTCATTTCTGGCTTGTCGTGAATCGCAACATCGAAGGGGATTCTATCTCTGGATGCTCGCCACTCCCCTCACTTTTCCCATCACACTGATACGTACGTATCGATTATTTTGTGAATATATTTCTCAACTTACGTTTCTTAAATACAGCGCTGATACCTAATTTTCCGCTCTTTTATTGCGTCTGGAGGTCGTGGTCACATTACAGGGGTCTGTTTGTCTCATGACGTTTTCTCGACGTGCCCTTTCCTGATCTCGGATGATCCACGACATAGCTTATAGGTCTTCGCGATATCTATCTTCTCTTCTAAAACACGGGTTGATCGAGCCGAACACGAATTCAGAACTAGACGAACTGTATGCGTCATTCACGCCGTCCCTGGGAGCATGTCAAGAGGTGCCAAAATCCTCGGGAGAGAGACCAAGAATCGGGAACGTTGCCGTTGGCAGAAAAGCGGGGGATTCACCTGAAACAAGGGAAACCGGATCTGAGTGCATCAGTCTTACTCACGAGGCGATACCTCATATTCTCGATATGTTCCATATCCCAGGATCCGCAGCAGGAACGTTGTATCATGCAATAAACCAGACACGTGGACGCCTAGGAAAATCGTAATGAACTCGAAAGCGCCGTGGCCGTCGTGAGTAATAAATCAGCAATGATTCGTTCTCTATATTTGATGTGAACATGTATCCAGCGAGTTAATAACAGACGCGCCCCGCAACACGGCATGCCGCTTTGATCCAGAACTTGTTGATAACACCTCTGCTGCACTCATCCAATCGTTGAAACCTCGCTTGATAGTTTCTAATTCTGCTTGCGACGGGCATTGCCTTGTATAGACTAGCGGGTGATCCTTAAAGCTAGAATGATGGGGCCTTGATGTTTTTCGAGCACGCTGTGCATCAACGCAGTCCATTTCTTACAGCCGAACCAGCTCATACAGCATGCCTCCCCGGCCCCCGTTGATATGTATGACATTCTCGTCATTGACGTGAGGGGTATTACTGTGGTGTGGCACATGAAAACATGCTTCATAATGGAGACGGCAGGGAGTTGTTTCTATGAGTCCGTGTCGAAAAATGCTCGTATGGATTAATGTTCCCGGACCGGTGATACTGAAGCCTTGGGAACATTGTCCCAAAAGCGAGTTCGCCGCGTCAGCCTTACAAATGACTTTCGTCATTGGGTTCTTCGAGCAGCTCAACGCTGTAAGCCTCGGACGAGCCAACTCTTTGATCATTCCATAATCCTCCAACACCCTCCAACGCACCATGCAACAGCGTCGCACTCATGTTTGGCATCTTAGGGGCAGCGATGATTGCGCCCCATACTCATATCACGCCTGCACGGAGCCACGCTGAAGTTGAAATATACGGGGTGGCTTCTCGAGACATTCGCAAGGCAGAAAAATTTGCCAGGAAATACAACATCAAGATATGGTATGTGGGACAAAACGGCTTGCTTGCATTGATTTGTATTTACTGAATGACCCAGAAATAGACGTCATTTATTCCAGTGTCTCATTGTGGACCTCATAATACGCTAGAGTGTCCAGCTCCCTAATGGATGCACTACGAATTGTCATGAAGGCGCTTGCTGCTGGAAATCCTGTCTGGATTGAAAAATTGAGTGGTGATGTTGCGGATCAAACGCAACGCATGTTTGAATTCGCAAACCAGAAAGGATTAGTGCTCTTGGCGTTTCATTATAGGTGAGTCCGTCAAGACAAAGTTATAAACCCAACCTGACAGTTACCTTAGGTTCCATCCTGCTACACAGCGGGCCAAGGAAATAATTGATAGCGGAGAGTTGGGAGCCGTAATAGAGATGCATGCTTCTATGTGATTTCCTAAAGGTTTCGTCAGCAACGATGATATTCGCATAACCCAATTGTTGTGGTGTCCACTACTGCTGTTACTAAATTCCCAAGGACGCCCGTATAGATATTGCCATTTCAGCTGATTCGCTATTTCGCCCTTCGCATCCTGGAGACGTCGGTGTCGGAAGTTGAACGAAGACTCGGAGTGGGCACAGACGCGCAACGGAAACGAAGACTAGGATGATGGGGGCGGTCCGAGGGCGAGTGTCTAAGGTGTTGTACTTTTCATCACCCAGGTGGGGTGAGGTGGAACAGTGAAATCTGACGTATTGTTTGAACTACTAACTAATTCTTGAGCATGAAATTTAGGGACGCGTATACTAGATTTCCGCAAGTCCGGGCGGACGGCCTCCAGCAGAACGCCTAGCCATGACCAAGAAAATCAGGCCCCGCCGCCGTCGACAAGGAGCATGTGGCGTCTGGCGCGTCCCCGCCCGCCGTCGAATACGACCCCCCGCGCTTGGCGACAACGCCCTTTTCTCTTTCAACACCTACGCCCACACTATTCAACTTGCGACAAGCTTCTCGTGCACCTACTACATTCACCCCCATGGACCTCGTTGCGTCTTCGGAGTGCATTTATCCTGGATGCTATCTACATTGCGTGTACACTCCTTCCCTTTAGCACCACGTAATAACCAAAGTCGCAGAGCGAGCTCAACATGTTGGCACACATTCGCGATATGTTTCACGCACAAAATTAGTCCCGCTTCCGCGCCTCTTGAGAGCTAAGGCGTTCGGCAACCTGACACCCCTATCCACCCTTGTACGCCTCGCGTCGGGCTTGCTTACTCTCTGGATCCGGCTGGCTATCGCGTTTTCCCTCATCTTTCTCGATGTACAACCAAAGTCCAAACGCTTCTTCGTGAGTTTCCTTGATCACTGTCTGCAATCTATTTCTATTTCTCCCTCATCTTTCTCGATGTACAACCAAAATCCAAACGCTTCTTCGTGAGTTTCCTTGATCACTGTCTGCAATCTATTTCTATTTTTCACAGCTCTTTCTCCCCTTTACGTTCGCCATCCTTCCGTACGCTGACTATCCGTGAACCTTGTGTGAAGAAACCGCTTCTAGGGCGTGCTATTTGGGTCACGACACTTGTTGCCGTCTGCGTGACCGCACTGACATTGATTTCTGATTGACCACGAGGAACACGTGGGAGACAGATAGTACGTGCAGTACATCCGGGCCTCTATCGATGATAAAATTTTATCCCATGGAATACCCGCAATCTCCACAGGCGAGGGTAGAATGTCCAGGAACGGACGTCTACTCCCAATGGCGATTTCAATGTTTGAACTGGTCTACCGTAGTTAAACTCATTTCCTGGATCGTTAGCCAGTCACATTAGATGGCCATTTCACTCTACCGATTGATGTAAGTTTTTCATCTATTCAAAGAACGGTGCAGCAAAGCATCATCTAGCCAGCTTGATACACTACCCCTCAGCACATATAATCCACAATCCTAACGGCGCTTCAAGCAGCTCATGATGTTTTAAAGGGTCAGCGGCATTCTCCTAGCATCTGTTCAATCTTTAAGAGACTCCCAACACAATTCTGACTTACCTGCTCGCGTTCCTTGCGCTCGTGGCCAAACTCGACGAGCTCAGGCCTCTTCAAGATCTTGCCCTTGACCTCATCTACAATTCCTCCTCTGTAATTCCTTCCAGCTTATCGGTGAGACTTTGACAGGATTGAAATCGTGAGAAAGGGTATACGTCGGATGATGCCTACTAACGGGGTCAAGAGGGTAATTGGGCCCCAGGCCAATCTTCCCAGCATGTCGTTGGAGCGGGAGTGACGGGTCATGGATTTCGGAGTCGTTGAACACCGAACGCTGTGGTTTTTCTTGGTAGAGACAGCAGATGGAGGCTGATCTTGGTTCGAGGACAGCGTACAATAAAAGTACGACCTCGCCGGGTTATTAAAGGACCGTCATGGGACTTATGATACCAGAGATAATTACAAGAAGCGAGTTAACGAAATGGCTGATGATGTCTTGCATCCCGTGCTTCGCAGATTGGCGGCGGTGGCAAACGGGAAGTGAGATAACCGGTCATGCTGGTTCAACGAGAGTCTGGACCAAATATATGTCTTGACTAAATCATTGGGTATGGCTATTACCGAAAATGCATCAAAACTCTCCGTCAAACGTCACGATCGGCAACAAAGATGAACAAGATCGAAATTATGGTCACCGATGCCTCCAGAACAGACAAATTCTCAAACTATTATAGCCTGGGCGTCCGCAAGGTGGGTGACATCTCCCACAACCTGGCCTACAACATCTGAGTGGACATCATGATCTCCATGAGACTTTTTGGGGCGCTTTTCAGCGCGGCGCTTGCCCTGCAGACGCAAGAACGTTTAGTATGAGGCAAAAAAATATTCGAGCAGATTTAGATTTACCAATTCCTTCAACGTGTCAACAACAGACGATGGGAATTCATGAAGGCTACCCGAGTCCAGGCGGTATTCTCCCTGCAATTATGTACATAAATGTTGAGTATTGAGTGACAACGAAGACTTAAGTAAATTACCATTCCAAGAGTGTCTAGAACGGGCGACAGTGGAAGTTCAGGAGGGGTACCTGCATTCTCAGTCGGGTTTTCCGAGCTGCGTTTACGCTGCAGGGACTGTAAAGTATTGGGTAGGAACAAGATTCAAAAGACTTACCGTGTCGGACACTTCCTCCACAACGGAGTTTACAACAGACGTCACTGAATCTGCGGGACGAGGGGGGGTAACTAGGTCACCCGAAGCGTTAACCTTTCCATGAGACTTCACATTATGGCGTTTGCTCTGCTGTTAACGAAAGTATGGAGTATTAGACAGTAACAAGCTGGAAGCAGATTTACCAGGTCACTCATGACTTCATCGACGGGAGTTGGGACGACGCCACTGGAAGCAGTTAGCCCCGCCGCGTTGCAGGTATTCTGTAAAGCTTGTAGGTTAACTGGCTGTCCTGGATCGCAAAAGTTGTAATTCAATGTGATACAACTTCGGATAGGGAAATCAACGGACCGTTTACTTCGTCATTCTGAGAAAGGCCTCCAAATTGACTGCAGAGGACACTCAAGGATGGAGCTTGGTCGCGCTTGACAGGCGTCGGACGGGCCAGAGTGGTGAAAACCAGGAACCAAAGAGTAGCGAGGATGAACAGTCTCATATCTGCAAGGGTGGTAGAGTATTGTAAACGAGAGGAGTCGAGAGTAGCGAGATCGAACTGAAGAGGGACTTTGGCTTCCCCCGCTTTTTATACCAGTGTTTGAAGTGCCACGGGCGGACAGACCCTGCCATACACCATGACTAGCGGCGATCCTGTGGCAAAGCCTTGGGCCATGAACATGACGGTGGCATCCCCACGGTCATTGCGTATCTTCAAATGTTGAGACGACACGATAGCCACACTAACGTTTTGGGCTGGATGCGAGTATAATCACCGTCTTGGGGATAATAAATTGATCCATAGGTCACCGACCCGATCACTTGTTTCACCGTCGCGCCATGACTACATAGGTACCTGTGAAGTAAGTTTGCTTGACAGGTTGCTTCTCAAATGCGATGAGGCAAGAGCCATATTCACTTGGGCGGGGGCCTGCAACACTTCGGAACGTGTGCTGAGAAAAAGCAGTACGTTTTTCCAGAACTACGAAGGATAATACTCTGCAGATGGGCAGTGACGGTGTTTATGATGCCCGAGCCCATCGCACGAAGGTCAATGCTGCCACTGTGGTGCCCCTCTCGGAGGTAGAGATGACTGCTTACGTCAGATAAGTCAGTACAATATTCCCGCCGGCAAACACTGGGCCAGTGCACACGTTGGTTCTTCGCAACCATGATCACCTACTTCGTCGGACTGATCATGACTTGCTCACAAGCACAGGTAACATGGACTGATTGATGCTTCGTTTTTCCGTGCGCATTGGTTTTTGGATATTCCTATTCCGTGGATGAAGGCTAGAGGATCACCGTCGGGTTGTTCAGGGCGTGGATTTTGCACGGTCAGACGTGCCA
>JBBPMJ010000667.1:0-17382 GCA_038090255.1 Austroboletus niveus | reverse complement strand
TAAGATCCTTGACTCCAAGATTGACCACAGAAGAAAGCACTGCAAGATCCTATATCCAATCTGATGATCTGGCTATGAAGGTACCAATGAAGAAACATCCTGGCTACTCACTACAGAACTAGACCATGCTTTCAAGCTAGTCACCAATTTCCATGTCTGGTATCCAGATAGACCCAATTTTTATATCTCTTGATCCATTTTCTCTACTTAGATTTCCTTTGACTTAGTTCTTTCATAGCACTCCAATCCATTTTCTCTGACTCCGAATATGTTTCCTTTCACTCCATTTCTTTTATTTTCATCTCTGAATAAAAAATGACTTTATTATGTACAGAAAAAAAAAACAAGAACAAAAGAAACTACTATACACTACTATACAATGTTCCTTGGCCTTAATGGCCACTCATTTCTTCATCTGCATCCTCTTCCTCCATGTCAGCATCTCCACCAGTTCTCTTAGTCCCAATGTCCCTCTCTATAGCCTCTGACACCTTCACCACTAACCCAGTCAGCTTTCCCAGCCTCTCCTCAAAATCATTCACCAATAGAGTAAGGGACTGCTGGTCCTCTATGTCTTATCAGTCTAACCACATCTCAATGGCCTCCTGCTGGATGGCAATCAGCAACAAAATCACCTTTTGCACCTCCAGGAGAACCTGTTATGGTCTAGTGTAGGCCTGCAGAGGTTCAAGGGCTTACTGTTGCTATATAGCAGACAGGACAAGGGGGCCAGATAAGGGGCTTCCTTGACTGGGAGACTAAGGCTGGCATAGAACTAATGTCGGATCAAAAGGGGTCCACTCAAGGGTCTTCCTTGGCAGAGGTTCTGGGGACCATTGAGGACCAAGGGATCAACAGGTCTAAGGGCATCACAGGACTAGCAACAGATTGAGGATATGAAGGAAGCGTCCACTCAATAGTAGGACGAGGACTGAGGGACCAAGGGCAATTCCAAGATACTAGATAAATTGCAGGAGGTCTAAGATAGGGAATACACCTGAGTATCGAGGGTTTATATACATGAGCCAAATGGTTAAGAGTAGGCAAAGGAAGAAAGTGAGTCAGTGATGGAAAGTGATGGAATTACAAAGAAGCTGAGTCACTATGAAGTAGATGTAATGGCATTGGATAAATGTTGGTAATACAACTGTGGATGAGTCATGCTAAATAAGTAAGCGGAAATGGAAAGACAATGGTAAAAGAAAAGGACTCAAGCAGGGCTTGAATGGTGAGGGTCAAGGTCCTTTGGTACACATGATAAGTAAGTGTAAGGGAAAAGAAAAGAGGGGTCCAATGAATCATAACAGAACCACTATCTGCTCTGCCACCCTCTGTTCATCCTGGTGTCAGGCCTCCACCAACTCCTGAAGAAGTGCAGTCAGCACCAACTCAGAGGTCACCCCCTGACACATCCTCAATTTCCTGGCCACTGACCTGTTGTTCTTCACATTGGTCCATATCTTCTTTTTTGGCCTTGGAGCACCAACAAAGAGCTTGCACTTTTTAGGCACAGGAACCTCCTCAATCTCCACCTCATCATCTTTATTGGACATGGAACCTGGTTGCTCATACCACATCTTGATTGTAGTGCAAGCAGTGCACAAGGTCGCCATCCTTGGGACAGCATGCACTCAATGTTTTTGGTGACATATCAGTGGCATGCATCCTCCAGTTGTGCCATCACCAATTTGGTCACCCTTGCCTTGCCCTTGCCTTTCTGTTGGGGCTTAGGCCAGGCAGGCACCAGACCCCTTTGCTTCTGCTCCAAAACATAAGATGTCACTCTGAGGTATCTGAGAACACTCACCTCGGTGACCTCTTTCACATGCTCTTTTGCCTGCTCCTCCCCTCTTTTTCTCCACTCAGCCTCCTTGGCCTCACACTTTGCCTTTGTGGCCTCCTCTGCCTTCCTTCACTCTTTCTTCTCACACCACTTCTTCTCCTTCTCTTCATGCCTCTTCCTCTCCTTCCTCTCTGTCACTCAACAGCAGCACTCAACAAACTGTTAACAGCTGGATTGACACAGCTGGAGTTCACTATCAGAAACTGATGTATTCAAGTAGAATAGCTAGGTAACATACCTGGAGCTCACTGTCAGAAACTGAGGGACATAGAGAGTGAACTCTGGGCTACATCTGAAGTGCCACACTAGTACTACACAACACTACCATGCCACTAGCCATGAGCCTTTAGGGTTTGGAGGTGAATTACCTTCCAGCCCTTGCTGACATTGTTTCACCCAGCCTTGTCATGTGATTTCCTGGAAGCAGAACTCAAGCAATGTTAAAACAACAAAATTCCTAAAAATTTCTATACTGAACAGGACCTTTGAAAGTTTGAAAATGATTGAATGATTAATCAGTGAAGTGAAATTCTTTCTCATGTGTGCTACAATAAGGTTTGCTACCCAATGCTTCAATGTGTACAACAGTGTTCTGTAACAACCCATTGATTCTGTAGCAGCTTTCTGCTAACTGTGTTTTCAGATACTATAAACCAACATTTCTAACTGCTGATGTCCTACCATTAAACCATCACTGGAATAGAAATGTAAGCTGAAACTCACTGCATGTCAATTCAAACTGCACTTACCTTAATGAACTTGGCCATAAATTTTCTAAATCAATAATCAAACAGACACACTTTGTAATAGATACAGACACGCACTTGTGGAACTCAGTCCGCAAGAGATCATTGACAAACTGTCCAGATTTTTCTTTTTGGTTCATTGCCTGATTCTTGAAAATAAGATCTGATGCCGTGCATAACTCAGGTATCACAATATTCGAACAAGAAAGACACTAACCATCGTCCCATCGTCGCTTGACCGCAAAAGTCCCTGGAACTGTCGTATCTAAACCTTGAGATTGAGCAACTTGAGATGCCAGTTGTTCGCGTTCTAGCCGTTCCTTTTCTTCCGCACGTTCGTGTTTAATCCTTTCTAGCTCCCGGAGCAGCTCGTCGGTATCATCTTCATCCTCTGAGTCTTCCTCGCTTTCGTCGTTCCGTTCCTTTGGGACACTTTCTTCATTGTCGTCCTCATCGTCCTTGTCCAGCTCCATTGCTTCCTGGAGCAATTTTCTCCGCTTGACAGTGTCCTCATCTTCGGCCACGTCAGCGGCGACAGGCAAGGGAGGTTTACCCTCGGCCTTGCGCTTCTTGTTACGCGCCTCCACCTCAGCTTTGAACAGCTCCGCTCTGAGATCTCTCCGCGCGACCTCACCGACAGAGGTCTGGCCTGGCTGGCTGTTGCGAGGTTTGAACGCGTGATGTCAATGCAGGGGGTAACTTACCGAAATTTGAGCTTGGTGTGTGCGGCCATATCGCGCACAGAGAACTGTCTCGAACCGCCCTTGACATCCCTTGCTTGCGCGGGGTCCCATGTCGGACGGTGGGCGGTGGACATGGCGGTGGTTAGGAAAGAGGTATCAGCCCCCTAGATGTTTTGTTCACACGGTCCAAGCGAGGCGGCCACGTCAAAGATTTAGAACGACTTGAACACTTCAAGTCACTTTGGCTAGCAATGGCCAACTATCAGTATGACGAGGCCGGCAATATGGCCGCATTCTTTCTCATTTCTGTCCTTGCTATTCTCTTAATCCCGCTCACCATCTCTTCCTTTGCCCGCTTGTCCGCTAGTCAGTTCCCTCTCTGCCACTCCTTGTTCTTGCCTGACCACCTCAGCAGAGCGCCCCGAAGAAGGCGCCCAGGGCTGTCAGTGCAACCTCTGTCTCCAGCGCAGAAAACAGGTGCTCTCTGCAAACAGCGCATATCCCAAGCTCACCAAGAGGTGCGTCATTTTTGCTCGCCTCGCGACATCGCTGGTATTCCCGTCTGTAGAATCGTCATCCTTCTCTTCGGCTGGTTGCTGGTCGCTTTCTTGGTATACGTGGCGCGCAACGCTCAATCCGACAGCAAAATTTACAATCCGTATGAAATTTTGGACATCTCCACTGTACGTACATTCGTGCATCTCGCACGCGACAGGCCGCATTCATCCACGCTTCCAGGGTGCAACAGAGAAAGAAATCAAGTCTCTCTTTAAAAAACTCTCCAAGATATAGTACGTATCCGTGACACCCCTTTGTTCGCGTTCTAAATCCTCGTGTCCAAGCCACCCAGACAAAGTAAAAGCGACAGTCAACCAGACGGCCGAACAAATCGCCAATCGCTTCGTAGAAATTACTAAGGCATACAAAGCGTAAGATTTTTTTCTTCGTTTGTGCACGCAACAACTCATACAAATTAGTTTGACTGATGAGACTATTCGCCGCAATTACGAAATGTATGGACATCCGGATGGCCGACAAGAAGTATCCATGGGCATCGCCTTACCTTCGTGGATCGTCGAGGGCAAGAATAATATCTGGGTCCTCGGGTGCTATGCTGTTCTCATTGGAGGTTTACTCCCTGGTATGGTTGGACGCTGGTGGTTTGGCAGCAGAGGAAAAACCAAGGATGGTGTCGAGGCCATGACCGCAGAGGGTTTCTGGAAGGGCATCGAGGAAGCCAGTGGAATCACTGACATCGTCAAAGGTGTTGGCGCTGCATTCAAATACGAGTCGTGGGCCAAGAATGTGGGCGATTTGAGCAAAATACGGGAGGAGATCAGTAAGGAAGTGGGCGATGAATGGAAGGAGGCGAATAAAACCTTTGCAGACGATGAAAAGGCTCAGCGAGCATTGACTTTGCTCTACGCTCACTTCTTGCGGTTAAAACTAGCCTCAAAAACCCTGGAACAAGGTGAGAATCGCGTCGGGCTTGTCTGACGAATTGTGATTAACATACATATACGCATTAGAGCAGTCGTCGTTGCTCCTCCAAATACCCATACTACTAAATGCCTTCTTGAACATCGCAACCGCTCGTAGCTGGCTGGCCCCAACTCTTAGTGTCATGCGCCTCCAATCGCACCTCGTGCAAGCGATTGTTCCCGGTAAATCTACTCCGCGACAAGCCCAACTGCCAGGATTCGACGGTATAGACACTAGTTCCGAGAAACAAGACCTTGCAGCGTTTGTACACACCTTGAAAGAGGGCGGGGATGAACGTGCTTCAGAAGCTAGCAAAGCACTCGAAAGTTGGGGGACTCTGAAAATTGTCGACATGGGATTCAAAGGTATGTATACTAACTTTCATTTTGCCGTGGTCACCCTCAGTTAAGCACTATGCCCAAGTGATTGGTGAACGACTGGTTACACCATCGTCTATTGTTTTCTTGTTGGTGAAGCTACGTGTGGAGGAACCTGGCTCGTCTGCACCATCCCCGGTACTTGACGCTAAGTCTGCAAAAAGGAATGACGAGATTGACGAAAAGTTTTTGAATACCCGAGGAGACGCCGAGGAAAGTAAAGGGAACGATGCAGGGTACGCTCATGCACCGTACTGGCCCACAGTTTGTTTGCATAATATGTTTTGTAAACATGTGTTTCTGACGTCCAGTTCCAGCTTCGTAAGCCAGGATGGTGGCTCGTTCTCGCTGACGACAAGTCGAACCGAATCGTTGTCCCGCCAGTGAAGATCAATGATGTGCCTCGTTCTGATCTGTCAAAAGAGCGGAATTATAGGTGCTACAAGATCCAGTTTCAGGCACCTCCCAACGTTGGGCTGTTCACGTGGAAGGTGTACTTGGTGAGCGATACCATTGTTGGAGAAGAAATGTGTCGGCCGATTACGGTGAGTATTTTGGCTGTTGCAAATGTGGTTGAAACTGACTGGGAGATTGCAGCTCAAGATCGACGATGCATCCGCACTTGCGGTCGAGGAGCAGACACCAGACGACGAGATTTCCGATCCTGAGGAGGATTCGTTGGCCGGACAGATGGCGGCAATGCGGGGTGCGCCAGTGAAGAAGACGGATGTTGTGGAGAGTGATGACGACAGCTCGACGGACGAGTCAGAGTCAGAGGCAGAGGATAGTAGTGACAGTGATTAGTACTCTGATAGACATACTGTTTATTTCATGGTGTGCACTTGAGAGTAAGTAATAATTTTTTTGCTTTGGAATACCCCCAACCTGGGAACCTCCTGTTCCACTGCCTCACCTCCTTCCATGCCACCAAGTCATAATCCAAAAACTGGTGCGTCCTCCAAGTTCAACTGGCCCGCTGCAAAGGCCGCCAAAGCCGCTGGACCTCGCGCGCCAGGATCCAAGACTGTACCAGAGCCCAAATCGCCAGACTGTCTCCTCGGCCTCTCCTTTGTCTTTACCGGCGAACTCTCTTCCTTTTCGCGCGACGAGGCCGTCGACCTCGCCAAGCGGTACGGCGGGTATGTTCTTTTCACCTTTTCCGTACAACCATTACAACTCTCGCTTCGCAGTCGCGTCACGCTCCAGCCATCCTCAAAGACATCCTATGTAGTCCTCGGCGATAACGCCGGCCCGTCCAAGCTCGCCGCGATCAAGAAGCACGGTCTGCGCACGCTCTCCGAGGACGAGTTCCTGAACCTCATCGGCACGCGCGTCGGCCCCGGTGGTCCGGGTGGAGCGCAACTCGACGACAAGACACGCAAGAAGTTAGAAAAGGAGAAAGATGCAATAAAGTCTGCTGCCAAGGCGCTCGAGGCACAAGAAAAGCAAGAGGCAAAGGAGGCAACGGCATCTGGCAGGTACGTCTGGTCTGTTCTTTCTTATGGGTTTGCTGATGCCATTTGTTTCTTGCGTGTGTTAGTGCGAGCGCCAGACCAGACTTGACTTCGCAGCTTTGGACGAAGCGATATGCACCCAAGACGCTCAAAGAGATATGTGGGAACAAGGGACAAGTAGAGAAACTACAGCAATGGCTACATGACTGGTCTGCCCTTTATCATCTTGCCCCTTGCGTACATCACACTCAAAGGACTCTGTGCAGGTCATCGAATTTGAAATCAGGCTTCAAGAAGCCTGGAAAAAGTGGCATGAACATTTTCCGCGCTGTCCTCATATCCGGCCCTCCAGGCATCGGCAAGACGACGAGCGCACACTTGTGTGCGAAAGCCGAAGGATTTATCCCTATCGAGCTCAACGCCAGCGACGCGCGCAGCAAGAAACTCGTCGAGGTAAGTACGTTGGAAACGCGTCGGACGCGTCTTTTTGACCTTGGCGGCCTTTAGGGTGGTGTGAATATCAACAATACATCACTGGACGGCTGGATGGGTGGGAATGACGTAGGTTTTTTTTTTGTTCATTTGTCGATATGCTAGCTGATGCAACTTTGGTTCCAGGCGATGAACGCGCTAGGCATTACTATCACTGACAAGGCGTGTCTCATAATGGACGAAGTTGATGGCATGTCCGCGGGAGATCGGGGAGGTGTCGGTGCTCTGAATGCACTTATAAAAAAGACAAAGGTATGCAATATCGTATCACGGACTCGCATCGCTGACTCTGTTTAGATTCCAATCATTTGCATTGCCAATGATAGCGGAGCGCAAAAATTGAAGCCTCTTAAGGGTAACACATTTAATCTTCCATTCAGAAGGTACGTCATGTGGAATAAATAGCATTTGGTCTCGTTGGGAGCTCACCATCGAATGGAGACCGGATGTGAACTCAGTTCGTTCGCGCATCCTTAGCATTGCGTTTAAGTATGTCCTACGTATCCATGTCCGCTTGTGCACGCTGAATGACGTTACCCCCTCAAGGGAGAAAATGCAAATCCCCACGAACGTCGTTGATCAACTCATCGCTGGATCACAGTCTGACTTACGGCAAGTGCTGAACATGCTTTCTACGTGGCGGCTATCCAGCAATTCCATGACATTTGACGAAGGAAAGGAGCTGTGCGTTTTCTATGGATTCCTACGGCGTTTGCGCTGAAACTTGGGCTACAGAGTCAAGATGAATGAGAAAAATGTCATTCTAACACCATTTGATGTCACGAACAAGATGCTTGGACCTTATCTGTTTTCTCGTACGGCGAGGGAAACGCTAGGGGATAAGATGGAGATGTATTTTCATGATCATTCATTTGTCCCGCTATTTATTCAGGTTGGTGTGGGCAGAACTTCTGAGATAACTACCTCATATATTACCCCCCAAAAAATAGGAAAACTATCTCAAGACTGAGCCCGCGAAAACAAGAGATCTGAATGGACCGCCAAAGATATTGAAACATCTCGAACTAATGGACAAGGCAGCTTCCTCGATATCTGACGGTGATCTCGTGGACGCACTTATTCATGGGTCTGTATTACATATATTCAATTCTTAAAAGACCATTCATTTTTATTCAGACCGGAGCAACTCTGGACTTTAATGCCGCTGCACGCGGTCTGCTCAACTGTACGACCTGCTTCCTTCTTGTATGGGAGTGGTATGGGTTACGGTGGAGCCAATCAGATGTCTTTCCCGCAGTACGTGGTTGATAAGATGAAGGTTTTGCTCGTTGCTTATGTGACAATGACCTTAGATGGCTGGGTCAAAACTCGAAACAGGGGAAACTAAATCGTCAGCTTGGCGAAGTTCAGATCCACATGCGTCTCAAAGTTTCCGGTGACAGGACTGAGATACGACAGTCTTATCTTCCGGCTCTGTTCCCTTATATCGTAAAACCGCTTGTAGATGATGGTTCGGTGAGTGCTGTTCAGTCAGAGTTCGTTCAAGCTACTTCATATCCCCCATAGTTGGCCATTGACGAAACTATCGAACGTATGGACGAGTACTATATCTCCCGCGAGGATTGGGATACAATTATCGAGCTCGGTGTGGACCAGAACAAGGACGAACTCGTGTTAAAGAAGATCTCGACGTCGACCAAGACTGCGTTTACGAAAAAGTGAGCCTCGTATCTCTATTGTGGAGTTGATTCTTGTTCCGGTTTGCTCAAATATGATGTGAATCTCTCGCAGGTACAATGCTAGCGAACATCCCATACCGTTCTATAAAGCGATAGATTTGGGGAAAGCGCCAAAGAAACTGGCGAGTGGGCCCGCACCTGACCTGGAAGAGGCGTTTGACGTGCGTGTCGACTCTTTTTGCGCTCGCCAGCCTGTCGCGATTACGACCGCTGAGATGGTTCACCTAGGTTGATGACGAGATACCAGAGGCATCGGATGACGAGAACACGAATAGGAACGAGAACGATATTGGTGGGGATAAGCTCATATCGGAGAGCAAACCCAAGAAGGCGAAATCGACGAAGACGACGAAAACAACAAGCGCGATGTGGCAATCGAGTAAATAGCCCAAAGGTAAAGGTGGGACGAAACGTTGATTAGGATCAGTTTTTCGTTTTTGGGGTCCTTCTCGTTACCTCGGACTTGCATGCGCGCCCAAAGTTGAGATATTTGTTTCTGGATAATGTTTTTTTTGATTAGAGTAGCCGCTTGGCGTAGGTTTCTTTGACATGTAGTACTTCGTAAATTGATTTAAATTGACTCTTAATGACCGCAAAATTGTACGAGAGAATGACATTAGTATCGCGACAACTAATGGTAAACATATTATATTCGTTGTCTATGAATCGCAAGTATCTAGGGTTGTTGAAATCCTCTGCGATCAGACTTGCCTTCAACTGGCACAAAACCTGAGGATCTACTACATGCACTAAATTATAACAGTCACACAATCATACATAATTTCTTGTTGAAAGCAAGTTGCTCGTACGTGGCAATTACTATTAACAGACGAGGGTGCAGTTGGGAAGAGAACGTGAGGAGCGCTAAGATATACTGCAGAGAAGGAAACATATAAGAGTGAATAATCTACTAAACGACGTGCACAAAAAAAGAAAATGTACGCGAAAGCTCTCGCTCGCTAAAGTGTGAGGTCTTGGGGCGCCACCAGTCCATCGTCGCTCTCCATGGAACAATCGTCCAGAAACGCGTTCAAAATGTCCAACAGTTCCTGCACAAGTGCATCCCTGTTCCACTCCGTCCGATGATGCCATACAATATCGAGACAAGTGGCCCGGAGTTGTTCAAGCTGCTCCACATTGAGCTGGCCCGTCCTCGTCTTGAGCTGGTGCTCCAGGTTACAAAGCGAATCTTCGTCAATGAAGAAGTCCGGAAGAGGTGTAGGGGATCTCGTAGGCTCACGCGGAGGAGGGATGATGGATAACGCATCTGTCTCAGTGGACGGCTGTTGTGTAGGAGTCTGAGGTAGTTGTTGTATTGGATGCGATTGTACAGGTGTCTGTGGGTTGGAGTTGCCGTTCAGATATGGCGATGAATGTCGTGAAGGGTTATCAACACTGCCAGAATTGGTGGCGCCGTTGAGCAAAGGTGCCAGAGTTACAGAGCGCATCACATCTTGCTCCGGTGGTAGTGGGTTCAAGAGTGATGGATCGAACCCGGAACGCCGAGGTATCGGAGAGTCGACTGACATAGCATCGGATGGCGGATCGACTGATGGCAGATATGTAGGTGGCTGGGTAGCAAGCTGTTCCTGCTCTAACAGAACGGGTAATTCATCTCCATGTGCTTGTCTGTCGTCAGCAAACCGAACAGTTGGTGTTTTTGGTTGCGACACCGAGGCACCAATGAGATCGATGGGATCGTGTTCGTCGTCATCACTGAGTATCATCCTCGACCGTTTCTTTGGTTGTCTAGGCGCCCCGCTGCCTTCTCCCTTGTTATCCTCGCTAGAATCTGGGGATCCACTCGGTCGGTCACCGGAACGCGCTCTTTTGAGGCGCCTCTCAAGCTGAAGGGGATCGGTGATGGTTATCTCCGGCTGTTGTCCAGTGTGTCGCGCACTCCGCCTAGTACCCGGGGCATACGTTCCATTCTGTCCCGCATCTACGGATAATTTCTCCTTGGCCTTCTTCCTCTCTTCCCTACGCTTCCGTTCGCGCTCTGCCATTCGTTGACACTCCAACCTGAACTGTGGATCGAAATCTTGCATGCTAACTTCCGCCGCGGTCAGCATGGCCTGGGCTTTATGAAATCTGTCGTTGTTCTCGTGCACGCGAGCAAAAGTATTGTAGACAATTTTCTGTATGTCGTCAAGAAAGTCTTGTGGTGTCAGGTATTTACCCTTGTACAGATCCATGTGCATGCGTTCGAGGTCCATGTCGTACAGCGGAGCTACTTGGGGCTGGGCCGGAGGTTGGACTTGAAGCTGAGCTTGTGCTTGAAGTTGAGTGGCTGGAAGGTCAACGTGTTGTGGTCCAGGATGTATGCCGTTGATCATCTCCGTTTGAACATCTTGGGCGGGAGCACCTTCGATCGCCTCCGGAACATGCTCGTCTTCAATTGTTGCACTGGTAGCGACAATCTCCACTTCCACAGTCGCAGGAATAATCGCAGGAATAGGCGATTCAAATTCGTATTCCTCCTGGAACGCAACTTGTAAACAAGTTGATGTTGATTATTCGCGGGGAGCAACTTACAGTCGCTCTTTTGGTAAATCTCTTGAATTTGCGTTTTAGTTCTGTAAGAATAGGGCCCAGGCGATATTTGAGCAGGGTAATAACCCTTTGGTCGGTTTCCTCTTGGATAGCAAGTTCGGCAGCCGTGGGCTGTCTTGGCTCAGGTGGTGGGGCAATTGGGAGCTCCTCAAGAACTCTGCGCTTCCTTTTCATACCATCCGCGAACTGATTTGGAGGTCGTCGAACATCCGCAATAATACCAGCAAAGAAAGCACCTCGTTGGTCACTGGTTGGGATAGGGAGGGTGAGACGATTTTCTCGGATCAACCCAAACCAGGCGCGAACGTCATTCGGGAGAGAACAAAATGAACCATCAACGATACCAAGTAGAAGCACGGGATCTGTTGGCGCGAGCGAGTCAAGCATCGCACGCACGGTAGCACGAGCTGTCTCGTGAATTGCGGCACACCAGCCAAGGAGGGATGGGATGTAGATCACGGACGGCTGATGTCTCTTTGCCTCAACGAACAGTTGCACAATTGCAGCCTCAATGCCCTAGGAAACCAAATCAGATGTCGTTACGTGGTGCCTGTATAATAACACTTACTCTCGTTGAGTCACCCATGAGAGTTCCAAGGTCCAAATTCTGAATGTGATAGCCTTCCAGATAATGTAAGGCAGCCGCACCGATATACCCTTGCCCCATTCCAGGTTGACCATATATTACAAGACGCGGACGGTGCACCCGGAGAGTCTCCATTGCTGTTTGTAACCGATCAGGACATCGTCTGAGCCGATAGCACAGAGCAAACCCTACATTGCAGCATCATCTCCCTCTCAAGTGCACTTTCCTCGTCATCCTCCCACTGGGCTTCCTCTAGCGCTGTCCGCTTCTTACTCGTGGGCATCACTTTGTTGATAGCGTCCTTAACCTTCTGCAAGGTCTCTGATAACAGTGGTCCCAATTGGCTGGGAAGTAACGAAGCTGCCGACGAGGAAGAACGCGCGGATGATGGCACAAGGTCTAACAAAAAGGGGTTGTCAGACGGGAAGTAACGAACTACAGAGAATGCATACTCTTTACAGATATCATGAAGTCACGGAAGGTGACATTGATTGTCTCAGGCTTGAGTAATAAACGATATTTAGACTGGTAGATCTGTGGATAACGCCTCTGAATTGCATTCAACGCAGCTTCCGTACACAAGGCCTACGGGACCATTAATGAGCACAAGCACATCAGTAATATCGGTTTCACAACACATTACTACTTACCCGTAAATCAGCACCTGCGTATCCCTTGGTAAGCTTAGCCAATCCCTTTATATTATCTTTCCCTTGTTCGCCGGTCCATCCCTCCCAGTTCTTGGTCATGATCCCCAGAATTCTTTCCCTTGCCTCGAGGGAGGGTAAAGGGAAATAAAACTCTCGATCAAATCTTCCTGGTCTTCTCAGTGCGGGGTCAATGGCATCTGGTCGATTCGTAGCACCAATGACGATCACCTGACCTCTACCATCCATCCCATCCATAAGAGCTAAAAGAGTGGAGACAATCGAAGCGTGGATTTGATCCTGTTTGGAGGATCGAACTGGAGCAAGGCCATCAATTTCGTCGAAGAAGATAATACTGGGTTGACAATTTCGAGCTTCTTCAAACAGAAGTCGGAGTTGACGTTCAGCTTCCCCGACCCATTTAGAAAGACAGTCAGCGCCTTTCCGCATGAAAAATGCTGATTTAAAAGTCAATTGGTTTACATAGATAACATGCATAATTATGAGACATACAGACGCCTTTGCCGTTTGAACGACAACTCGCCGCCAGTGCGCGTGCCATCAGAGTTTTTCCCGTTCCAGGTGGACCATGAAACAGAACTCCACGAGGAGGTGTGAGGTTGAAGCGCTGGAATACTTCAGGATATAGCAAGGGTAGGATGGTCATCTCCTTCAATGAATGAATGTCTATTTTAGAACAAGTCAGCGAAAAATCCTCGTACATAGCGACGGAAGCAGCCTTACGTTCATCCAGCCCCCCTACTTCATCAAATGTTATATTTTGATTGACTCCCAGTGGGTCAGCATCAGCAAGTACTGGTATTAAGTGAGCAAAGAATCAATGGATAGGGGAATCCACTAACCAGAATCACCGATCTTGCCAAGGTTAGACGGAGTCCCTGCGACTGCAGCTAAATCTCCAGGTAGCAGGCTAGCACCACCAGCGCCAACGGCACCTGCACCCATCAAACCACCGGCCGCCCCAAAACCTTTCCTGGGTGTCCGGGTAGGAGGAATATCGGAGTCCTAGGATTTGAATGAGGATTGCCCATGATTGATTATGACATCGGATCACTTACAGAATCATCAGCGTAGCCCATCCACTTGCCCAATTCAGCCCCACTAGCACTCCACCCTGGGCCACGTCTACTACGTGCACCGCCACGGTTGGCGGGTTTACTCTTTGGAGGGGGTTTTGTCTCTTCTATGGGCGGCGGAATGGCGTAGTTGATTTTGGCCCTCTGTCTAAGGGCATATGGTTTACCATCGTCTTGAATTTCGAGATCAGGTTCCCCCTCGGCATCGAAGTCCAGCTCTCCTTCCGCGTCGGCATCCTGTTCCAGGTCTGATGACGTATGAGGGGCATCCTCAAGAGAGCCACCCGCGTCGTCCGACTCCTCTGAGGGATCATCGACGTATCCGTCGTCGGCCGTGATGGCGCGACTTTTAGCTCGGGTCATGCGTCCTCCCGGTTGGTCGGGAGCGGAGGAAGCGGCACGGGCGGATTGGCGGGTAATACGTGAAGTACGAGAGCGCAAGCCTCGTCTGGGCTGCTCGTCGTCGTCTTCGTCGTCATCGGCGTCGGCAGCGGGGTGCTGTTTACCGTTTGTAGGGAGATGTGCTGGAAGGTCGAATCTACCCATTAAATCGTCTTCGCTACCGGACTCCCTGTAGTTGTTTTTCTTGACTTTACGACCCCTCTGGGTACGTCCCCATTCCTCCTCCCTCATTGCAAGCTCGTTTTCGGGAACAATGGAATTGTCGTCGACCACTGAGCGCTCGCTCCCATGGTACTCGGAGGAGGAAGGGCTATTTTGGGTCAGGATGGACCCCGTGCGATGGCGACTGGAGCGACGGAGGGGGCCGTTTGTCGTCGTCATTGGGGGCAACTTGGTGGTGGGACGGTGTCGAGGAGAGTCCAGGGTCAACGCAACCCAGCGGTGTGCTGGAAACTCTTGTCCAAAACGTCGCGACCTTTGTTTGTGGGTGGCGGTACCCTTGTTTACCTCTATTTGGCTGTGCGGCATCCTGCTGGGCCTCCAAATGCCAGGCCACCCGCTTCCCCTGCCGCCTCGCCAACCTGAGACTACCCAATTCTGTTCCCCACCTAGCCATGCATCCCCCTCCAATTTCTCCCTCGTTCATAGGTATGTGCGCGGCGTCGACTATACGTTGCCTGTAGAAATTTACAGGAAAATTCGATGCCGAAAATGCTATTTTCTGAGGGTGTATCCGTGTAGATGATGGAGGTTCCAGGTGAAGAAGTGTACGATTTTTGACGACGTCGTGACCTCGTCTTTGCCCTCGCGCAGGAAACTTGGGACAACTGAAGCATCCTCGGCACTTACCGCGTGTGACGTGACTACCGTGACCGAATGCACCGCTGAGCAAAGCAACCCAAATTTGGTATGCAAGGTGTTCGAGACATTTGTTCGACTGGCCTCGTCATCAGTTTTCTTACGGCACTGGAAGGGCGCTTGGCGCTCCCCTTATTAAAGTATGTCCGACAGGTGGCCAACGACACCATCCCGCCACCCTTCTCTCCCTCTATTTATTTGACATGTCCGACACCGAGTCTCCCCACTTCTATGATTCTCCTCGCGCTACTCCCCAGCTTCAGCTGCCTCAACGTATGTCACATCTATCCCGCAAATCCCACAGTTATCAACACTTTTCACATAGCTCCAAAGTTGCCCGACAGCGAGTCGGAACCAGCCAGCTCTGACAAGTCCCCATTACCACCAAGTAGTATCCCTCCCAGCCCTTATCGCTCCGTCCAGAGCGCCCCACCCACTTCCCCTTTTGCGTCTTCCTTACGAGGCTTGCTGGCCGCGCGACCTGTATCTACTCAAGGTCACGATATCAGGTCATCGCCAGCTGGAGGGACCATCGGTCGTGACAGTTCTCACCATGTCTCTTTTGAGGGCAGCCGGGCTTCCGCGCCAACTCCGAACCACAGTCCCCGTACCAATGTCCACATCCACCCCCTTCTTCGCGAAACGGCCTCCCCCACTCGAGGAATCGAATCTACGATGACAAGAATGAATCCTTCGAATAATTCTTCGGTCGTTCGCTCGTCAGGGGGTGCCAATTCACCACCAAAACGTGGCCACGAATCTCCTCCGATTCCCTCACCTCCTCATTCCAGAGCGACCTCCCCGTTGCGTCGCTTTGGTTGGTCCCCATTTCATGCCTATGAAGATGCTTTCGTACCTGTTGACCCCTTCCAACTCCGTACTCGTCTCCGCCGCCTTTCTCTTCATAGTTCTGACATCGAGAACCACCTTCAGTTAGACCCGACATGCGAAGAAAATCTACTCTGTTGTACTACCCCCTTTCACTGTAGTTCCAAAGGTTGTTTTTCTTCATTCCTTCGGGATGCTCGCTATTTTGTTCTCGATACCCTCCCTAGGCAAATGTATTTGTGCTTGCTTCTCCGTCTCCCTTCCTTGTATTTTTCGCGAATCGCCAGGCTATATGAAGATGCTCAACTGAGCAAACCCGACCTAGAATCTATGATCGCTTCTTATTCCACTTCTCGCCAACGACAAGAACGTCAACGAATTATTAGGTCAAGCCCTATACCCCCTGGCGCTCATTACCGCGCTGCCTATCTACCTTTCCCCGAAGAATGGACAAATACCAACGTTTCGCCTGCGCTGGTTAGATTCAAGCAATCTTGGGAAGCATTTATCGATTCTCTATTGCGCGAATGGAAGACGTTGAATCTTGTTTCTGCTTTGCTCCTCTCGTTGGTATCTATTTCTCGCCTTTTGCGACGCTTCGCTGACGTTTTTTCACTGGTAGGGCTATTCTCTCAATGTTTCAAAACCAAACGATGGCGAACGATCCTATCATCAGAACCGCTGCGCTCATTTCTTTGACCTCAGCTTTGATGAGCCTATTATATGGGTGTATGTATATTGTCAGGTTTGGGACGATGCGGAGCATGCACAAGGCAACGAGGTGGGCAGAGGTACTAAGCGTAAATCATTTTTCCTCTTTTTCCTGCATCTCATGTCCTCTGACAGGAAGCCGCGAGAACTACAACATTCATTCTGTGGAACGTATGGGTGTTACTGGCAATGCCTGCCGTATGGCTTGCTTGGTGCGTCCTTGCGTTATTAATTATGTTCCTGTGCCAATTAAATGATGTGTCTCCTTCCTTTACAGGTCGATGATATTCTTCATTGTTGCCGTCCTTGCGTTCGTTTGGCGATATGGGAGCTCTACAGACCCTACTTCACCCCCACTTCTCAGTCCTGCCGCTGCGTTGGGAACTAGGATAGCTGTCTCCACTATTTTCTTCCTCGGCTTCGTCTACCTCCTTTTGATCATCAAGACTCTGTACAACTACGGACGGAGGGCGCAGGATGTACTCTCTGGGACAGCCGGGAGAGAATTTCGGGAACGACGAGAAGACGATGCACGAGAAAGCGAACGAGAGGCTCGGAGAGGAGGCAGACGCGACGAAGAACACAGTCGCGAACCAGCACCGTCGAGTCGCGGACGCGAACGTACCAGAGAAGGGCGTGGACGTGACGTGACTGATCCGGGCGTGCTCCCAGCAATGACGGGTCTGGGTCTCACGGGTCTCGACGAGGTCGTGGGTCCATCGAGTTCGGATGAGATCTCGATACAGAAGCAACGGTTCCAGACGGAGGCGGGTCAAAGCAGCGTGTAAACGCCCGACTTTGGTGTCTTCTTTCTTGACGGACTTGTACGGGGAGTCGGATTACCAATGTCTGGGCGATGCGGTGCCCATGAATGATTAATGATCTCGCTTGAACTTACTACGTCTTTATGTAGCTGTAGACTT
>JBBPMJ010000666.1:0-17440 GCA_038090255.1 Austroboletus niveus | reverse complement strand
CCTGACATGCGTGAGTTTTTAAATAGGAAGAAGAGCGTTCGTAACACCACCCCCCCTCTATGGGTCAGATTCTAGATGACCGGAGTGGGTATGTTTTCGTCGTTATAGGGGTTAAATATGTTAAAACAAGTAAAGGCGCCTCGTGCTAGGGCCTTTGGGTTCGTTTCGTGGAATAATGCAACGGCGTCTGTTGCATTTCTTAAATTAGTCATTGGTTCCCAGGTGCGCTCCTCCTCTGAGTAGCCAGCCCAGTGGACCAAGTATTCTTTTCGTCGTCCGTTCCAGCGGACGTCTATAATGTGCTCTACCTCATACTCGACTTCCAGTTCGTCATTGACTAATACTGGACCAGGTTGAAACACTGGCTATCCATCGAGGCGGCATAAATAAGGTTTAATCTGTGATACGTTTACCACAGGGTGAATTTTCATATTACGTGGGAGTTTCAGATGCACTGCATTGTTTCCCACGCATCGTGTAACTTTGAAGGGTCCTAGCCACTTCTCTGTTAATTTACGTGATTCTCGCTTCAAGTGGAGATTGCCGGTAGATAGAAGTATCTCATCTCCAATGGAATACTTTGGGGCGTCAGAGCGATGTTTATCCGCCTGAACCTTCATCTTTCTTTGAGCCTGCTCAATATTATCCCTTGTGGATTTTAATATAGAAGTAATATTGTCGGCTAACTTGTCGGCTGCTGGAGCGCGACTAGTGCCGGGTTCTATTCCCATTCAGGGTATATAGGTCCTCGTGACCTCGAATGGTGCCTTTTGTGTAGAAGCCTGCTTCTTCGTGTTATAACTGAATTGGGCGATGGGTAACCAATCTGCCCATTCAGTCTGCTTTTCGTGGCAATAGATTCGGAGATACTGTTGGAGATCTCTGATCATTCTTTCCGTCTGACCGTCTGTCTGCGGATGAGATGCCGTGGATAATTTAGATTTAATTCCGAGTCGCTTGCCCAACTCCAACATCACTTGGGATGCGAATTGGGGTCTGCGGTCGGATACAATAGAGCGTGGGATTCCATGATTTGTCCACACGCGATGTAAATACAGGCAAGCCGTTTCTAGAGCGGTTGCCGTCTTATTCGTGGGAATGAACTCTACCTCTTTGCTGAATCGATCAACGACGACGAGGATGGAGTCTTTTCCGTTAGATAGGGGAAGATCTGTGAGGAAATCCACAGATACGTCTACCCATGGGGCCGTGGAGACCTCCAAAGGTTCAAGCTTGCCAGCCGGTGGCTTGTTGCTTGTCTTCATTCTCTGACACACATTGCATCTAGCAACGTATTCTTTTACATAAGTTGCCATTCCTGGCCAGTCATAGTATCTGCGTAGCAGATCTAGGGTTTTCTCCTGACCTGGGTGGCCAGAAGAAGGGGTATCGTGACAATTCGTCACCACATCTCGTCGGAGGTCCTCGTGTGGCGGCACGAAGATCTTATTATCGCCCGTTCTGATGAGGGGATCTCTGACGTCTTCTGTGAAGCCTTTTTCATAAAGCTTCTGTATCTCGCCTTCCTTCATGAGAAGGGTGGCCTGTTTTATTCTTTCTAATAATTTATCGCCTTCATCTTGGATCTGGATTGTCCCAATCCGCTCCGGCGGTATGACAAGAACCTGCTTGTTATCTTCTTCTATTCCCTCCGCATGGTCTTCCCTGCGGGAGAGAGCATCTGCTTTTCCCATTGTGGCCCCTGGCTTGTGGTACCACTTATGGTTAAATCTAGATAAATATTGCGCCCATCGCGCTTGCCTTCGGTTCAGATCTTGTCTAACCATAAACCACTGGAGATTCTGATGATCGTTCCAGATCTCAAATTGGTGTCTAGCTCCTTCTAGGTAGTGCCTCCACGTTTCTAACGCACACATAACCGAGAGGAGCTCTTTATCTGCGACCGGGTAATTTCTTTCCTGGTCGTTCATAGAGTGGGAGTAATAGGTGACCGGGTGCCACTTTTCCTCCTTTTGGATAGATAACACTGCTCCCGTGGCATAGTCCGAGGCATCGCTTTCTAGCCTGAACTGACAATCAATGTCTGGGAATGCAAGTATCGGGGCAGTGGTAAAGCGTTGTTTAAGCATGTTGAATGCTTCTTGACATTTTTCGCTTCATACAAACGGAACGTCCTTCTTTGTGAGGTCATTCATTGGTCTTGCAATGGAAGCGTAGTCGGCGATGAACTGACGATAAAAATTAGCTAATCCCATGAAGCTTCTAACTCCACGGAGATTCTTTGGGGTTGGCCACTCTAGGACCGCTTTTACTTTGGATTCGTCCATGCGAATTCCATCTTTTCCTACGATCATGCCTAGAAATTCTACTTCCTCGGCGAAGAACGTGCATTTTTCTGGTTTTATATATAGGTCGTTTTCCTCGAGGCGAGCCAAGACTTTTTGTACTATTTTTTCGTGCTCTTCTCGGGATTCCGTCTTTGTAAATATCATTAAGTCGTCGATGTATACTATGCAGACATCTTCCATGTCCGCAAATAGTTCGTTCATCATGGCTTGGAACGTTGCTGGGGAGTTGCATAGCCCGAAGTACATGACTAAGGGTTCGAATGCTCCTTGGAAGCAGACGAAGGCAGCTTTCCATTCGTCGCCTTCTTTGATGCGGATATTATTGTATCCCCAGCGAAGATCCATCTTAGTAAATAATTTTGCCCCTTTTAGCTTATCCACCAACTGACCAATCAATGGCAGTGGGTAATTGTTTTTCACCGTGTGCTCATTGAGATAACGGTAATCCTGTACCATCCTTTTTCGTCCATCTTTCTTTGGTACGAAGAACACGGGTGACGTCTGAGGGGACTTTGAAGGGCATATGTACCCTTTTCTTAATTGGTCGTCAATGAATGCTGACACTTCTTCTTGTTCTGTCACAGACAGTGGTATGATCCTTCCTTTTTTAGGTTGGAACGTTTCTTTTAGGTCCACTGCATGGTCCCAAGGTTTTCTTATGGGCATGCGTTCAGACTCTTCTTTAAAGAAGACCTTTAGCCACTTGTGGTAGCATTCAGGTACCAGCTCTTCTAGCGTTTTCTCGGAAGGTTTAGGTGGTGCTTCTAACGCCGCTCGGGCGTAGTAGCCTTCCCATGCTTCTTCTTGTTCATCTTCTTCTTCTGCAGCATCGCAGATGTACAGAGCGCGGTTTTGTAATAAATAGCAGCTTCTTGGGCAGCGGGTCATCTTGACCGTGCCCTTCTGCCAGTCTATTTCCGGGTTGTGGCGTAGAAGCCAGTTATAACCAATGACCAGGGTCGTTCCTCCTAGATTGGTGACTTCTGCCATCATCTTTTCCCAGTGTCCTTCGAATTCTATTACCAATTCCGCCGCGTGGGTGATATTTCCAGCGGAGTTCTTGGTTCCGTCTACATTAAATACGGGGATTGGGCGTGTGAGTTTCTTCATGGGGATGCCATGTCTCACGACCCATGCTTCGTCGATAAAGAGTCGGTTAGCTCCGCTGTCAAGCAGGGCTTCGACTAAATGAAGGGAGTTTGGCGTAGAGCCAATGGAAACGTTCATTCTTATTTCTTTTCTTTGGCGTACCGTGCGCACAAAGATTTCGTCAGGGAAGTCCGAAGCTTCTTCTTCGACTCTCATGTGAGCAATTTCTCGCATGTCGATACCATCCTTTGGTAGAGAACCTGTTTCAAGGATTACAGGGTTCTCGTCGAGAACTTCATATCCTTCGTTCCTGATTAAGTTAACTCGGTGGCTTTCGGCTAGCCCACCATCCTTAACCCTGTCGCCTTCGACGGGGGATTCCTCGGGAGTAAATACATCTAAGATTTCAAATCTATTGGCGGACTGAGCTCCTTGATTTCTCAGGCCGCCCTGCCTTTTCCCTTCTTCTCTTTCTGGAAGAGGGCCCTTATTTCCGTAATTGACTTGCTCCGCAAGTCATCCAATGAGACCTCCTTTTCTGAGGTCTTTTCTTCGGTGCTTTTTGCCTCGTCCCAGGAGGTGGCGCCTTCTTTCGTGGCGTGTACATGTGTGCCCTTCTTTGAGCACGTTTCTTTATGGTCCCCTTGCCATCCACACTCTTGGCATTTCGGCTTGGGGGAGCGGCAGTCTTTTGCCATGTGCCCTTCTTTGCCACAAGCGAAGCACTTTTTGCTTCCTTTGGCTGGCGAGCCTTTTGATTGTGCGGCATTGACCTGACGGTCTTTGCCTCGTTCTGGCCTATCTTGGCCGAACCTTGTTTGCCCGGTGGCAATTTTATATGCTTCGATGTTTGTACCGATCTCTTGGATTGTTTTCATCATTTCAGCGTATGTTCCTCCTCTTCGTCCGAGTTGGAACATATATCTTTTAATTTCGTCGGAGCATCCTGTCTCCAACAAATGTGCGGCATGGGAATCTGCACACTCTGCTTGCCAGGCGAGAGTGCGGAACTTTGCCAGGTACGTGTGAACGTCCTGTCCTCCTTGCTTGTATTTTTCAAGGGCGTTAATCGCCCATTCCTTTTTAAGAGTGGGCCGGAAAAGCCCCTCTATCTCCTTACAGAGGTAGATCCAGTCTACCAACTCTGATTCTCCATTTGTGAGCTTGCCAAGCTCCATTTCGGCATAGTAGCTCCCCTTTACCCCTTTTAGGCGGGAGAGTACTGCGTAAGCCCGGTTTTTTCCTGATTGTGGGTCCGGGCGATCCCTGTCGTCGGTGAGACGAAAGAATCTTGGTGTGGCGTCAAGCCAGGCCTTCATCTTCATCCACCATTCTTCGAACTTGGCCTTGGAACTGTCGTAGGTCCCAGGGTCCGTGAATATTTCCACCCTCGAGCCCCCTTGGAACTCCGGTGGTGCCCGGGATGACCCGGCATTTTGTTGAACTGACTCGTAAGCCAGTTCCGCTCTTCTTTCTGCATCCTGTGCCGTTACCAGGAGCTGCTCGTTTCGGGCCGCCAGGGTCTGGACTTGATTCTCTAAATTTTGGATTACAGCAGCAAGCTGCTCCCAACTATAGTTGCCCTGCGCGTCGACTAGGGACATTGTGGGTGGGGTCAAAGAGTAGGGCTTTTAACTCTTTGATTCTTCTTCTTCTTTCTAGTTCCTCTGCGAAGGCGTCGGTTCTCTTAGGATCTTTCCAGAGTCCTTCTAACCAGTTGTTTACCAGGGCTCTTCGCCGCTGGTCGTATTCGTATAGAGGAATTTTTGGGAATACAATTGTTTTAGTATTCGATGTGTGTAAAGGGGGAGATCTTCGGGAGGCCCCTGGCTACTCCTCGAAGTTTTGTCTTTGTATGTAAATAGGGTCGCACGTGTAGTGGCCCTCTTTGAACTGCTCGGTCCAACCGCTGTCTCTCAGGGTTGACCTCGTGCACCCTCTGAGTTCTGAGGCGTCGTGGTTCCTCGGGGATGAGGTGAACAAACTCCCTCAGCTTCTTTATCCGAATGGGCTCCGTGTGCACACCAACTTCTTTCCTCGTGCTACCCTCTCTGATAGCCTCCCTTATAAACTCCTGCGCCTCGTTTCCTAATGCTGCGCCCCACCAAGCGTCATTGGGGTCGTAGATGTCGAGGTCGGAGAAGGGAGTGAGTTCCCTACTTGGGTCAGGCGACGCGCTCGCCTGTCTTTCTTCCTCAGCTAGAACTGGGTATCTGACCCAGCCTGCGACTGAACCTGCGAAAGGGGGAAGGGACACTGAACTTGGTCAGTCCTCTTTTGCCAAAGCATGCACCGAAGGCTCTACAGAGTATCGGCTTGCTATGCTCACTTGTGCAAGGTGACTAGTGATCTTGTATCAGCTAGGGAAGTTTTCGTGGCAGCAGAGTCCGTTGACGGTGCTGGAGTAGCTTTGAAGTAGTGAAACCACTCAAAATAAAGATGAGATGAAGAGTAGAGTGATGACCCGTTGGTCTTTTAGAGCAATAAGCTTGTGAGGAAATCTCCAAGACTTCAAAGCTGGGGACTCCAGCCTCGAAGTCCGGGGGTTTATATACTATTCTACTGTTTGTACATGTTTGGGTAAATACCATAACGATACATCATACCATGATAAGGAGAAAATACATGATTGGTGGATAAGAGAACATGAGTCATAAAGAAGCATGTCCATGTGAAATAGAAGTAAAGAAGCATGCCTCGTGTGATGGGCGTGTTGAGCATGAGGTGTGACGTCATAGATAAGAGATAAGGGTCTAGCCCTTTGAGCATGTGACAAGTCACGTGACTTGTGGTCTAGACTGCTGGTGTAAGCAGTCACGTGATAAGTTATGGTGGAAAACGTCTAAGTCCCAACGGCCTTGTGCCGACAGGGGTTTTCTTTATATAGAAGGTCGGGAGTTCGACTCCTGACATGCGCGAGTTTTTAAATAGGAAGAAGAGTGTTCGTAACAGTGGGGAGCTTGTTTTTGTGAACAAAGCCCCAATCAATGCAAGACATATCAGCACTGCTATTGATGAGGGCACAAGAGTTGATGGTTTTCAACATGTGTGAGGGGACAATGACTTGGACAGGGATTTGCATTGAACCAGGCAGAATAGATACATTTACACATTGTACTTTAGGAGAGTCCTGCATCAGTCAAGATCTCTGTTCTAAAAATCCTCCTTTGGGAGGGTGAATTGGATGTGATGAATGATGAGGTCATCATCATTGTTGTTGTCACAGGCTTGGATTTTGAGAAGGTCATTATTGACCTGTTCAACTCATTTGACTGAAGTTTTACAAGGTTTCTTGAGGTACTTGATACAAGTATCAGCCCAATGGCCTTTCTGCCTGCATCATAGGCAACATTCTTCTTTGAAGCATTGCTCCTGCTCCTCAGGAGTTAGCTTGGGGGGTTGTGGAGTATTGACCATGCTAACGTCCATGGCATTGGGGTCGTGGGTTTTCTGGGAAGAGGTGGTGGGGGTGGTGGTCTGGTAAGATCAGTAGAAATGGGAGGGAACGTGGTGTTGGTTAATGATGGTTTGGACATGATCATTTTGGACTTGGAAATGGATGGCCTTTGAGTACCACTCATTGACCTTGGTGGGAACCATATCCATGGAGAGGATACAGCAGGAGAGGGGAGGGGGGATGCCAGCAGCAAAGTAGTTGATCAGGACATTCTGATCAGTGATGCCTGATAAGGTGATGTTGTTTCTGAACTCAGCAATGTGTCAAGTGAGTTTGGGACTATAAGATTCATTTTTCTTGGGGACAAGATGCTCTGAGTGAAGCCAGTTGATGGCTTGATTCTTGGTATCCTGGTGCTCAAAAGCACTCTTAAATTTGATGAGGAAATTGAAGAACTTCTCAAAGGACTGAGTGGTGATGGCTTCCTTCCGAAAGGTGGAAGCCCAGATGGCAGCTGAGTTCTTCTTCATGTAGGACAGGGTGTAGGCAATTTTCTTATTGTCATCATCGTAAACGGCCTTCTTTATGATGAGGTATGTTTGAATCATCGATAGCCAGGGCATGGCATTGGTGTAAGAGCCATCAAAGGTGTTGGGAGCTCCAAGGCGAAGTTCAGTGGGTTTGGTCATTATGATAATCAGAGCTGGGAGTGGGGGCAGGGTAAACACCAGTTGGCAGTTGACTGGGGTTGGGGATGGTGGGGATGGTACTCTGGGGATGCTAAGCACTGCAGAGAGTTGATGGGAAAGTTCTAGGTCCTCAGGTTGTTGAGGGATGACAAGGTCTTCATTAATTTCAATGGGGTTCTCCGAAGAGGGTTCGTCAGTGTCCAATGAGTCAAGGGTTTCCCTTCTCAATGCAAAGTTGGGATAGGGTCTAGGGTTTCTGGAGCATTGGTAGGCAATGGTGGTGGCTTATTTAATGATAGCTGATCAAGGGAGATCTTAGACCTTTTGTTACACTTGCACTGTTACTATACAGCAGACAGGATGAGGGGCCTGACAAAGGGGTTCCTTGACAGGGATGCTAGAGACCATTATAGGACTAATGACAGGTTGAAAGGGGGGTCTGTCCAAGGGTCTTTCTTGACAGAGGTGCTAAGGACCATTGAGGATCAAGAGATCAATGGGTCTAAAGATGTCGCAGAACTAGCAACAGATTGAGGGTATGAAGGGAGCACCCACTCAACAGTAGGACAAGGACTAAGAGACCAAAGGCAACCAAGATACTAGGTAGATTGCAGGAGGTCTCAGATAGTGAATACACCAGAGTATTGAGGATTCATATATGTGAGCCAAATGGTTAAGGATAGGCAAAGGAAGAAGGTGAGTCAGCAATAAAAAGCTATGGAATCACAAAGAAGCTGGAGTCACTATGGAATGGATGTGATGGCATTGGATAAAGGTTGGTAATACAGCTGCAGATGAGTCATGCTAAATATGTAAGCAGCAATGAAAAGGTAATGGTAAAAGAAAAGGACCCAAGCAGGGCTCGAACAGCAAGGGTCAAGGTCCTTTGGTGTACATGATGAGTAAAGATAAGGAAAAGAAAAGAGGGGTCCAATGAATTGTAACAGGATTTGTTGTCTGATGGCTTCTGCTGATGATTAATCTTGGACTTATACTCCCATATGTCAATAGATTGCATGAGATGATGGAGTGTGGCGAGCATGGCAGGCTTGCTGATACAGGAGATTTTATCCTTGATCCTGTCTAGGAGGCCATTGTAGGAGTGATAACAGAGAGCACCTTCTCTATATCCACGGACTTGCAAAGCAATCCGGTTGAACTCCACAATGTACTTGTTGATACACTGCATGTTCTTCATTGTAAGGTTGTTGAGCTGATGCTTGGCATCTCTGATGGGGTCATGAGGACTGAAGTTTGTCTGCAACTTGATCACAAAGTCCCTATAATGATCCATCCAGCAAGGACAGAATTGAGAATCCTTCACATCAAGAAGGTCGGGTTCAAACCATTCTAGGGCCATGCCCTTGAGGTAAGACTGTGCAAATATGACTTTGGCATGGTCCATCCTAAAGGCCCTAGGCTGGTCTTGAAAGTTCAGCTCATACTGAACCAGAAACATGCAGAGTTTCCAAGGCTCTGTTCCGTTGAACTGGTCAAGCTTGCAAATCTTGGTCTGCTGGCTTCCAGACTTGGCAGAACAGTGATTGGCACACAACAGTCCACAGATGGTGTCAGCCAAATTGGTGAGCACATTCTGCAGAACTGGAACATTTTCATCTTTGTCTTTGTCGCTGTCATGCCTGTTGCCAGGGTCACGGTCATCTCCAGGTCCTGGGGGACTGCTGGCAGAATAGTTATAGTCATCATCATCTGGCAGGTTAAGTTTGTCTGAGTTAAACTCATCAGAATTGTGATTTGAAGGTCCATCATCATGCAGAGGAGAATGATGGTGTGGTGGTGTGTGAAACCTGCCAGATAGAGAGTGTTTCATGTGGGAGCTGTCTGTTTTGTCACCTTTATTGGTGACTACTTCGATGTGACTGCCTGGGATTAGAGACCTCAGTTGGTGTGGTGCCTGCAATGCAGAAGCAAAAGTCCAACAGGCAGAGAAACTGTGGAACTCATTGACAGCAGCTGATCCATGATCTAAACTAGCAAAGAACAATAACGGATGGTATAGTGAAGGAGCAGCCAAAGCATGCTTGTTGTCAGAGGCCTGGTACATTTGCAATCAAGATCGCATTTGCATGGTATGTGTGGCCATGGGTGATTGTCAATTGTTGAAGGGAAGGAATGGGAACTCGGACAAGCATGAGTTCAAATATACTGTTAAGTATGGGTCTGTCAGAATCTGGTCAGCAAACTCCAGAGCACTGGAGTTGATTGAAGGAGGTAGGGACTTTGGCTTTACCTTATGTGGTGTGCCTTTATCCAGTTCTGTTGTCCCTAATTTACGAGGGGAGCAGAACAGAGGTACAGAGTACAAGAGGTCAGAGGAGAGTCATCAAAACTCAAGTAAGAGAACTTGTTGATGAGCTCAATGATGGAGGAGAGAACAGAGGATGGAACTAAGTTAATATTCAAACCAAAGAACTAAGACATAATACAGCAGGTTTATATATGGAGGTCAAAGTCCAAATGTAGTAAAGCCAGGGTCAGAGGAATAGAGGAAAATAAGTACTGCTGCTGTGTAGGTCAGTTGCACAGCTGAAGCTATGCTACTTTTTCTGGGCACTGTAGTGATGGAATAGAGACTATACTATGAAGAGAACAAAGGGAAACATAACATAATATACATAAGCATAAAAAATAAAGTGGATGTGGAGGAGAGGAGGACATATCAGCAGAAGAGCAGAGGTAATGCATACAGAGGAGCAGAGTAGACTTAGCAAGAATCTGGGATATGACAACATCTAGGAGCTTTAAGAGATGCTCTTGCACTCTGACCAATATTTCCCATGCTCTGGTCAACATTTTCTTGATGCTGGAGTAGTATTCTCATGCATCTGTCATATTCCAGAATTTCACCAAGTCACCTCTGGTGACATTCTTCTGATACATTTCCTCTGACATCTCCATCTACTCTGTCTTTATTCTCTTCATCCCATGTACATTATGTTACATTATCTTCTTGTGTCCTTTGTATCTTCATTTAGTTAGTCTTCATTCTATTGTGTGGTGTTCAGGGTAAGGCACATAGCTCTGGCTTTGCGATGAACCAGTACTGCACTGGTACTTTGCTACTTCCATTCCTCCAATTAGTACTACTGTATACTCATTTCAGACTTTGCTTCTTCATATATTAAAACTCATGTACTCTGTTTTTAAACCTCAGTTCGAATATTATCTTAGTTTCCACTTCTCTCATCTTTGCCATTGATCTCATCTTGGTATTCTCTTGTCTGAGTCTTGATGACTCACCTCTGACCCTCCAACTCTCTGGACCTCTAGTCCACTCTGTTTGTAAATTAGTGACATTGAACTCAGGCAAGGGTACACCACATAAGATGAAGCCAATGTTGCTCTGACAACAGTACAACTTCAGTGCTCTGGAGTCACATACCTGGACCCCAGCAGAACCAGACTTAACAATACATTCTAACTCATATTTTCTTTGAGTTCCTCCATCCATCTTTCTTATCCTACAGTATCCCTGCATCTTTCAACAATCACCCATGGCTACCCATGTCATGCAGACTTGCTCATATTTCTGAAGAACCCAGAAGTGTGAAGCAGCTGCTCAGCCAAACCTTTTTTTTTTCTTTACTAGTTCATACCACACTCTGAAAGTCATAAATCAATTCCAAAGCTTTTCTGCTCATTGATCAATTCCCTCCATCTCTTGCACACACTCACCACCACTCAGTGCATGCATTGAAGAAGTCTCCAAATGTGATGATAAAATGAAAAAAGCTTTCCCTGGTGGTTTTGACACACCATCTCCACATTCACCTCTGGGCCATGGCAATGGCCCTGAGGGTGACCCAGACAATGACAGTTTGAACTACTATGAACAAGATGACTTCAGACTACCTGGTAAAGGAAATGACAACTTCCCTAGTGGCTGTTAAGTATGGGTCCGTCGAGGATTGGGCAGCGAACTCTGGAGCGCCGGAGTTGGTTGGAGGGGATAGGGACTTCGGCTTCACCTTATGTGGTGTGCCCTTGTCCAGTTCCATTGTCCCTAATTTACAAGGGGAGCAGAGCAGAGATACAGAGTGACCAGAGGTCAGAGGAGAGTCGTCAAGACTCAAGTGAGAAAACTCGTTGACGAGCTCAATGATGGAGGAGAGAACAGAGGACGGAACTAAGTTGATATTTGAACTGAGGGGCTAAGACATATTACAGCAGGCTTATATACAGAGGTTGAAGTCCAAATGTAGTAAAGTCAGAGTCAGAGTGACGGAGGAAACAGAGTACTGCTGCTGTGCCAGTCAGTCACACAGCCGAAGCTGTGCGCCTTTCCCTGAGCACCGCAGTGATGGAATGGAGACTAACTACAAAGAAAACAAAGGGAAATGTAACATAATGTACATGAGCGCAAGAAGTAAAGTGGACACGGAGTAACAGAGGACATATGGAGCGGAAGAGCAGAGATGATATACACGGAGGAGCGGAGGGGACTTAGTGAGAACTTGGGATATGACAGTATCCCCCTTTTAGGCCTGAACCCCTGAAGGCCAAAGCGACAGCTAGGTCTGTCCGTGTGATAAGTGAAAATATGATGGGGTGGATAAGTGATGTGAGGGTGCGTGCAGAGTGGATGGCAAAGCATTGTCTAAGCGATTGTGGAGCAGAGTCGGAAATTGCTGATGGGGGCCATATAAGGTGGGGGTTGCACACTTCGACTCTCTAACTTTCCCAACAACATCACCGACATCTGCACATGGGCCGACGCGTGTCTCGTGGAGGATGACAATGACAATGACGAGGTGTTCAAGGCGAAGGCGGCGATGACGTGTGAAGGCACGGAAGGAAGAGGAGCGCCAACAGGTGGAAGAGAGAGGAGGCTCGAAAGCGCGAGAAAGAGGTGTGTAAGCATCAGGAGGAGGAAGAGCAGATGTGGAAGAGGCTGAGCGTCGCAAACACAAGGAGGAGGAAGCTGCAAGGTGTTGCGCGGAGAAGGTCATGGCAGAGAAGGCGTCAGACGCAACAGATGCGGATGCAGAGGTGAGTGCCTCTCCACAGAGATAGATGTAACTAATAACCCAACAGGATGAGCAGATGCCGCCGGTCGGGCCGCCCAAGCCCTGCCAAAAGGGCAAGGAGAAGGAGAAGGCGGCTGAGCCGCAGATCGACCATGCGCTGGACACGTGCTACCAGTGCCGCCACCTCAACATTGAGTGCGTGCTGGCACTGGGAAGGAAGGCATCGTCGTGTGCAGCGTGTGTCGACATCAAGCAGCGATGCGAGCAGCCGACGGATAAAGACAATGAAGTCGAAGTCATGGAAAAGCTGGCACTGAGGAAGCAGAAGGCGGGTCCGGAGGCGACAGGGTCAAAGAAGAAGGCGAGGATGGAGACGGAGGATGAGCGACTTACGGACGGGCTGTGGACGGAGCTTGCCAGTGTGATGATGGAAGTCGCCGAGGCCATCCAGGACCTGGTCCAGATCCAGCGCTGAGACACAAGGAAGTGGGAGGAAGAAGCGGCGCATCACCAGCACAACCAGGAAAACCAGCGCATGCAGCTGCAGAACATCGTGCAGGCTGTGCACAACCTGAGGTATGAGGGGGAGGTATCAGCGATGCGGCAGAAGATGAAGAACTGCATGTCCAAGGGGACACAGGTGGAGGTGGTGGAGTTGGAGGAGTTGGAGAAAGAGGTGGAGGTCCAGATGGAGGATAAAGGGATCGAGGCAGAGAAGAGCGGTGCCGGAGATGAGGCAGACACCGAAGGAGAGGACGTGGAGATGGGCAGGCAGTAAGGCCCTAAGTACATTGTATTTGTAGTTTTTCTTTGTATAATCTTTTCTTTTTTCTAATGTGATTTGATCAATTGAAAATGAGATGGAGTGAAATGGAAAAAGGAAATATAGCGGAGGTTTTGTATGGAGATTTTGTTGGAACTACTAAATGGAGGAAACTGAGACAGAGAGAAATCTATGTAAGTGGAAGAAAACAGAATCAATGTATATGGGGACCAGGCTTATCTGGATACCAGAGATGAAACTCTGTGACAAGTTCTGGGGCGTGATCTAATTCTGTCACGAGTAACCAGGATGTTTCTTCATCAGTACCTTCATAGCCAGACCAACGAACTAGGTAGAGTATCTTGCAAGTCTTTCGCCGACGGTCTACTTTGGAGTTGAGGATCTCAGAGATCTCATACTTAGATTCACCATCAATCTCAACCAGAGGAGGTGGAAGTTGGACGCGATTGGAGATGCTATTGGGAACCAAAGGTTCAAGTTGCGAGACGTGGAAGACTGGGTGAACGGACTTCATAGAGTTGGGAAGGTGGAGTGTGAAGGAGATGGAGCCAGCTTGCACAATAATTGGATACAGACCTAAATTCTTCTTGGAGAGCTTTTTAGATGGACAAGTCAAATTAAAATACTTTGCTTTGATGAAGACCAGATCTCTGACTTTAAAGTCAGGTGCCGGAGATCGTTTTGCGTCAGCGGGTCCTTGGTATCACTTCTGTGCTGTGGCTATTTCTTCATGGAGGAATTCATGAAGAGAGTCGAGGTCGACCGAGTATTCTCTGGTGCAGGTGGAGGTGAGATCGCGTTCGGGGTAGATGGAGATGTTGGGGTGATAACCCTTGTTAGTGAAGAACGGAGAAACACCAGTAGTTGCGTTCAGAGCATTGTTGTAGGTGAACTCCGCGAGGGGCAGGAGTTCAGCCCAGTTGTCCTGCTGATAGTTGCAATAAACATGGAGGTACTGTTCCAGTGTCTGGTTCATCCGTTCAGTCTGTCCATCACCCTCGGGGTGATACCAGAGGTAAAGTGAAGATGGATATCAAGCGCCTTGCCAAGAGAACAGAAGAAATGAGATATGAACTCGGAACCTCGATTGGAGGTGATGTGGGATGGTACTCTGTGCTTCGAGAATACATGGAGTAAAAAGAGTTTGGCCAACTCCGGGGAAGTCATCTTGTCATCCGTCGGAATGAAAATACATTGCTTGGATAGGCGATCCACGACAACAAGGATGGCGGTGTGACTGGAGGAGCCTGGGAGTTGCTCAATGAAATCCATAGATATGGAATTCCATGGCTTCTCAGGGATTGGGAGCTGTTTAAGAAGCCCATAGGGCTTGTGCCTCGGAACTTTCGCGCAAGCGCAGGCAGTACAAGAGGATAGATACTCTTTAATGAAGGTATGGATGCCTGGCCAGGTGTATTCGTGGCGGATTAGTTCCAGAGTGCGGTTTTGACCAAAATGACCAGAGAGGGGGTGATTGTGCTTGAAGCGGAGAACACGGAGACGGAGGTCATCGATGTTGGGCACATACATGCAGCCATCGAGATGGAGGTAACCATCTGCGTCTACAGTCCAGTGGGAAGTGCAGGGAGTGTCAGAAACAGGGTCGGAAGATGGGTCGGAAGATCTGGTCATGTGGATCACAGCAAGAGGGTCGGATGGGAGGGCAGAGAAAATATCACTGTGGAGTTTCTCGAGGTCGAAGAGTGTACTTGCGCAGAGGACGGGGAATGCAAGGTACGTAGCTCATAGGGACATGGCGAGTTGCTCTTGGGCGAAAACGGGGTGGAAATTGTGTGGATTGACTTGAGTGTAGTTCTTATCCCCCTTTTTGGGATAGACATCCCAGCATCTAGTGAGGGCATCGGGTTTAGTGCCAAGTCAGCCAGGGTGGAAACGGACGATCACGTTGAATTGGGAGAGGAACTCCGACCAGTGGGCTTGCTGGCGGATTAGGAGTTTAGTGGTGGCAAAGTACTCGAGGTTTTTGTGATCAGTGACCACATCAACCGGAGTCATGGAGCCCTTGAGGTAATGCTGCCAGGTGCAGAATGCTTCGTGAATAGCTAATAACTCCTTGTTGTGGATGTTGTAGTTGAGCTTCAGAGAGGTCAACATCCGAGAGTAGTAGGCAACAGGGTGGACTTCCATGTTGGGGCACTTCATGGAAAGAATACCCGCAATAGCATAGTCAGAGGCATCGGTTTCTACAATAATCGGAGTGTCAGGAGCCCAATGCGTAAGAATAGGAGCGGAAGTGAAAGCGGCTTTCAGCACCTGGAAAGTGGAGTGGCAGGTGTCTGTGAATTGCCAAGGAACACCCTTATGGGTGAGGCGGGTAAGTGGAACAATGATTTCAGAGTAGTTGTGGATAAACCATCTATAGAAATTAGCAAATCTGAGGAAGGATTGGACGTCCTTGACCTTCTGAGGTTCAGGCCAGTCGAGGATCGACTGCACCTTATCCGGGGACATGGTGAGGCCAGACGGAGACATCCGATAACCTAAGTATTCTGTGGAGTCCATATGGAACTTGCACTTCTCAGATTTTGCGTAAAGACCATGTTTGTGGAGACGGCAGAGAACTTCCTTTACATGCTCCTTATGGGAGGCCATGTCTTTGGAGAAGATGAGAATGTCGTCGAGGTACACAATGATGCTAACGTTCAAAAGATCAGCAAAGACAGTGTTAATAAACCGCTGGAATGCCGCCGGGGCGTTCATAAGACCGAACGGCATGACAAGCCATTCGTAGGAACCATACTGCGTGTGAAAGGCGGTCTTCCATTTGTCGCCCTCAGCTATGCGGACGAGGTGGTATGCATGCCAGAGGTCAATTTTGGAATATACCTTGGCGTGGCTTGGGGCATCGAGGAGGTTGGAGATGCGGGGAAGTGGGTAGCGGTCTTTCTTGGTGATCTTGTTGAGTTCCCAAAAGTTGACGCAAAGATGGAGGGAACCATCCTTCTTGCGGACGAAGAGGACCGGAGCAGCATGTGCAGAGGAGGTGGGTCGAATAAATCCTATGGAGAGACTCAAGTTCGGAAGGGGAGAGAGAGTAGGTGGTGCCGAGCGGAGGAGAGGTACCTTCTTCAAGATCGATCTTGAGATCATGTTTGCGGTGAGGGGGCAGAGTATCTGCCTGTCATTTGCTAAACACGTTGGAGAACTCGTGATATTCTGACAGAACACCAGAGAGATTAATATGTTCGGGAGGTTCAGTAGCTGCGGTGTGGAGATCACCTTCTCTTGGTCAAATGTGCATGCTAAACTGCACAGAACCTTGTAGGCAACAGGCCAGTGCGAATGCGGGAGCATTGATGAGAGCGATGGGCAGAGCCTTGCAATCGGAAAAACACGGCAGATCTGGGGAGGGAACAACCGGAGGCGGAGATGCCTTAGGAGTTGGGGGTGAGCTCAGAAGTGCGGGACTGGGCTATGGAGTAGAATGGAAAGAAATACTGCTTGTGACCCAGTCAATCAATGGATTGTAGTGGGTAAGCCAGTTGTGTCCAAGGACCAAAGCACAGGAGCCATCCAGTGGGATGACATAGAACGTCGTCGGGGTGATATCACTGGTTTCGAAGAGGATGGAGAGGTCGATAGCTTGAGTGATGATGGAATTTGACGTGCCATTGAAGAGACAGAGCATGAGTGGAGGGACAGTGTAGATGGAAAGATTGTTCTTATTCACAAAAGCGGTGTCTATGAAACAGTTGGAGGAGCCAGAGTCTACTAACATGGGGAAAGGACGGAGATCATACGATACAAGAGAGACGGAGAACATAAGAGATCAGGGATCTGAGAGAGCGGACACGTTGAAACAGAGCTCCTTGGTTGCACATTCAGAGTCAACGCGACCATCTGGCTGTGCGGAGCCACGGAGGTCGCACTCTATTTTTTCGCCTCTGAGGAGGCTTCCAGTTTAGCTTCCGGAGTTGTCTTGGCAGCGCACGCTTTGGATGCCTTTGATGTCGATCGCAGGCAATCCTTAGTGACGTGGCCGCTGTTACGAACGCTCCTATTTAAAAACTCACTCATGGCAGGAGTCGAACTCCTAACCTTCTATATAAGGAAAACCCCTATCGACACAAGGTCATCGGGACTTAGACGTTTTCCACCATAATATATCACGTGACTGCTTACATCAGCAGTCTAGACCACAAGTCACGTGACTTGTCACATGC
>JBBPMJ010000665.1:0-17475 GCA_038090255.1 Austroboletus niveus | reverse complement strand
TGTAGGTATGTTCATTTGGAGTTCATTAATAGGTCTGTAAATAAGTTTGTAAGTGAGTTTGTAAGTACATTTGTAAGTAGATTCATTTTTGCTTTGTTAGTATATTAGTAAATAAGTTCATAGGTACCTTCATTTTGGATTTGTAAGTAAGTTGTAAATAGACTCATTTTTGTCTTGTTAGTGAATTTGTGTCATATCCCAAATTCTCGCTAAGTCCCCTCTGTTCCTCTGTGTGCATTACCTCCACTATTCCGCTACATATGTCCTCCGCTACTCTGTATCCGCTTTACTTCTTGCACTAATGTATGTTATGTTACGTTTCCCTTTGTTCTCTTTGTAGTTAATCTCCATTCCATCACTGCGGTGCTCAGGGAAAGGTGCACAGCTCTGGCTGTGTGACTGACCAGCACAGCAGCAGTACTCTGTTTCCTCCATTGCTCTGACCCTGACTTCACTACATTTAGACTTTGACCTCCGTATATAAACCCGCTGTAATATGTCTTAGCCCCTCAGTTCAAATATCAACTTAGTTCCATTCTCTGCTCCCTTCTCCATCATTGAGCTCGTCAACGAGTTCTCTTGCTTGAGTCTTGATGACTCTCCTCTGACCTCTGATCACTCTGTATCTCCGCTCCGCTCCCCTCATAAATTAGGGACAACAGAACTGGACAAGGGCACACCACATAAGGTGAAGCCAAAGTCCCTACCCTCTCTGACCAACTCCGGTGCTCCGGAGTTCGCTGCCCAGTCCCCGACAGACCCATATTTAACAGTATATTTGAACTCACGCTTGTCTGAGTTCTCATTCCTTCCCTCCAACAATCAACAATCACCCATGGCCACACATACCATGCAAATGCGATCCCGATCGTGAATGCACCAGGCCTCTGATAATGAGCGCGCTTTGGCTGCTCCCCCACTATATCATCTGTTATTATTTTTTGCCAGTTCATGTTGTGGACCAGCTGTTATTGACGAGTTCCACAGTTTCTCCACCCATCGGACTTTCGCTTCTGCATCACAGGCACCATGCCAACTGAGGTCTCCAACCTCAGGCACTCGCATTGAAGAAGTCATCGATAAAGGCAATGAAACAGACAGCTCCCGCATCAAACAGCCTCTACCTGGCGGGTTCAACACACCACGGCATCGTCCTCCTCCTTCTCCTCCTCTGCTTGACGATGAACCTTCAGATCATGATTCCGATGGGTTTAACCCAGACGAACTTAACCTGCCAGATTATGATAATGATGACTATCCCACCGGTGGTCCCCCAGGACCCGGCAATGACCCCGACCCTGGCAATGGACACGACAGCGATGAAGACAAAGACGAAAATGTTCTGGTCCTGCAGGACGTGCTTACTAATTTGGCTGATGCCATCCACAGACTGTTGCATGCCAATTGCTGTCCTGCCAAGTATGGAAGCCAGCGGACCAAGGTTTGTGAGCCTGACCAGTTCGACAGCACAGAGTCTCGGAAACTCCATATGTTCCTGGTTCAATGTGAGCTGAACTTTCAAGGCCAGCCTAGGGCCTTTAGGACAGACCGCGCCAAAGTCACATTTGCACAGTCTTACCTCAAGGGCATGGCCCTAGAATGGTTCGAACCTGACCTCCTCAACGTGGAGGACACTCAACTCCATCCTCGCTGGATGGATCATTACAGGAACTTCGTGCTCGAGTTGCAGACCAATTTCGGTCCTCACGACCCTGTCGAAGATGCCAAGCATCAGCTTGACAACCTCTCAATGAAAGATATGCAGTGTATCAACAAGTACATTGTGGAGTTCAATAGGATTGCTTCGCAAGTCTGCGGCTATGGAGAAGGTGCTCTCCATTACCATTTCTACAATGGCCTCCTGAACAGAATCAAGGATGAAATCTCCTGCAATGCTCGCTGCACTCCATCATCTCATGCAATTAATCGACGTGTATTACTGGGAGTGTAAGTCCGAGATTAACCATCAGCAGAAGCCATCCAGTAACAAATCCTTTGACACCAAATCCGATAACAAGTCCAACAACAAATCCGGCAGCTCAAAGAGCAACAGCTCCAAGGGCAAGTCTGCCACCACTTCCCCTGCTCCTGGTACCTCAGGTACCTCCAACTCTCCTCATAAGCCCAACCTCTCTTTGAAGCTCAGCAAAGACGGCAAGCTGACTGCTGCTGAACGCAAACATCACTTCGACAATAAACTCTGCATGTTCTGTGGTCAAGGCAGCCATGTAGCTAAGGATTGCCCATGGTCGACTTCAAAGGCATCCAAAGTGTGCACTGCCAAGACAACTCCGGAAGCTAAACCGGAAGCCTCCTCAGAGGCAAAAAAATAGAGTGTGACCTCCATGGCTCCACACAGCTGGATGGTTGCATTGACTCCGAATGTGCAAACAAGGAGCTCCATCTCAATGTGTCCACTCTCTCAGATCCCCAATCTCTTATGCCCTCCGTCTCTCTTGTATCGTATGATCTCCGTCCTTTCCCCATGTTAGTAGACTCTGGCTCCTCCGACTGTTTCATAGACACCACTTTTGTGAATAAGAACAATATTTCCATCTACACTGTCCCTCTGCTCATGCTCCGTCTCTTCGATGGCACGTCAAATTCCATCATCACTCAAGCTATTGACCTCTCCGTTCTCTTCGAAACTGGTGATATCACCCTGACGACGTTCTATGTCACCCTGCTGGATGGCTCCTGTGCTTTGGTCCTTGGACACAACTGGCTTACCCGCTACAATCCATTGATTGACTGGGTCACAAGCAGTATCTCTTTCCATTCTATTCCGCAGTCCAGTCCTGCACTTTTGAGCTTGTCCCCAACTCCTAAGGCATCTCCCCCTCTGGTTGTCCCCTCTCCAGATCCACCGCATTTCTCTGACCACAAAGCTCCGCCCATCATGCTTATCAATGCTCCTGCATTCACACTGGCCTGTTGCCTACAAGGTTCCGTGCAGTTCAGCATGCACATTTGACCAAGAAAAGGTGACCTCTGTGCTGCAGCTACTGAACCTCCTGAACAGATTAATCTCTCTGGTGTTCCGTCGAAATACCACGAGTTCTCCAACGTGTTTAGCAAACGACAGGCAGATACTCTGCCCCCTCACTGCGAACATGATTTCAAGATCGATCTCGAAGAAGGTACCTCTCCTCCACTCAGCACCACCTACTCTCTCTCCCCTTCTGAACTTGAGTCTCTCCATGCCTTCCTAGATGAGCATCTCTTCATAGGATTTCTTTGACCCACCTTCTCCGCACATGCTGCTCTGATCCTCTTCATCCGCAAGAAGGATGGTTCCCTCCATCTTTGCATCGACTTTCGGGAATTGAACAAGATCACCAAGAAAGGCTGCTACCCACTTCCCTGCATTTCCAACCTCCTCAATGCCCCAAGCCATGCCAAGGTATATTCCAAAATCGACCTCCAGCATGCATACCACCTGGTCTGCATAGCTGAGGGCAACGAATGGAAGACCGCCTTCCACACGCGGTATGGCTCCTACAAATGGCTTGTCATGCTGTTCAGTCTTATGAATGCCCTGGCATTCCAGCAGTTTATTAACACTGTCTTTGCTGATCTTTTGAACATTAGCATCATTGTGTACTTCGACGACATTCTCATCTTCTTTGAAGACATGGCCTCCCATAAGGAGCATGTAAAGGAAGACCTGCCTCACCCGTAAGGGTATCCCTTGGCAATTCACAGACGCCTGCCACTCCACTTTCCAGGTGCTGAAAGCCACTTTCACTTCCACTCCTATTCTTACACATTGGGCTCCTGACGCTCTGATTATTGTAGAAACCGATGTCTCTGACTATGCTATCGCAGGCATTCTCTCCATGAAGTGCTCCGATGCAGAAGTCTGCCCCGTTGCCTACTACTCTTGGATGTTGACCTCTTCGGAGCTCAACTATGACACTCACGACAAGGAGCTGTTAACTATTCATGAAGCGTTCTGCACCTGGCAGCATTACCTCAAAGGCTCCATGACTCTGGTTGATGTGGTCACCGACCATAAAAACCTCGAGTACTTCACCACCACTAAACTCCTGACCCGCCGGCAAGCCCGCTGGTTGGAGTTCCTTTCCCAATTCAACATGATCATCCGTTTCTGCCCTGGCTGACTTGGCGCCAAACCCGATGCCCTCACTAGATGCTGGGATGTCTATCCCAAAGAGGGGGATAAGGACTATGCTCAAGTCAATTTGCACAATTTCTGCCCTGTTTTCACCCAAGAGCAACTCACTGTGTCCCTACGAGCTACGTACCTTGCATTCCCCGTCCTCTGTGCAAGTACGCTCTTCGACGACCTTGAGAAACTCCACAGTGATATCCTCTCCATCCTCCCATCTGATCCTCTTGCCATGATCCACATGACCGGATCTCCCAACCCTTCCTCTGACCCCGTTTCCAATACTCCCTCCGCTTCCCGCTGGACTGTAGATGCAGATGGTTACCTCTGTCTTGATGGCCGCATGTACGTGCCTGACATCGACGATCTCCATCTTCGCGTTCTCCACTTCAAGCACGATCATCCCCTCTCCGGTCATTTCAGTCAAGACTGCACTCTGGAACTAATCTGCTGCGAATACACCTGGCCAGGCATCCATACCTTTGTCAAAGAGTACGTATCCTCTTGTACTGCCTGCACTCATGTGAAAGTTCCGAGGCACAAGCCCTACGGGCTTCTTAAACAGCTTCCAATTTCTGAGAAGCCATGGAATTACATATCTATGGATTTTATTGAGCAACTCCCAGACTCCTCTGATCATACTGCCATTCTTGTCGTCGTGGACTGCCTATCCAAGCAATGCATCTTCATCCTGATGGACGACAAGGTGACTTCCCCGGAGTTGGCCAATCTATTCTTACTCCATGTGTTTTTGAAGCATGGAGTACCATCCCACATCACCTCCAACTGAGATTCTGAGTTCATATCTCATTTCTTCCGTTCTCTTGGCAAAGCACTGGATATCTGCCTCCACTTTACCTCTGGGTATCATCCCAAGGGTGATGGACAGACTGAGCGGATGAATCAGATGCTCAAACAGTACCTTCGCATTTATTGCAACTATCAGCAGGACAACTGGGCTGAACTCCTGCCTCTTGCGGAGTTCGCCTATAACAATGCTCCGAATGCAACTACTGGCATCTCCCCATTCTTCGCTAACAAGGGTTATCACCCCAATATCTTCGTCCACCCCGAATGTGATCTCACCTCCGCCCGCACTAGAGAATACTCGGTTGACCTCAACTCTCTCCATGAATTCCTCCATGAAGAAATAGCCACAGCACAGAAGTGATACCAAGGACCTGCTAATGCTAATGCGAAACAATCTCCAGCCCCTGACTTTAAAATCGGAGATCTGGTCGTCATTAAAGCAAAGTATTTCAATTCAATTCATTTATCTAAAAAGCTCTCTGAGAAGAATTTAGGTCCGTATCCAATCATCACACAAGCTGGCTTCATCTCCTTCATGCTCCGCCTTCCCAACTCTATGAAGTCCGTTCACCTGGCCTTCTACATCTCGCAACTCGAACCTTCGGTTCCCAATAGCATTTCCAATCGCGTTCAACCTCTGTCTTCTCCAGTTGAGGTTGACAGCGAACCCGAGTATGAGATCTCCAAGATTCTCAACTCCAAGATAGACCATCGGCGAAAGAACTGCAAGATACTCTACCTAGTCCATTGGTCCGGCTATGAAGGTATCAATGAAGAGACCTCCTGGTTACTCGCGACAGAATTAGATCATGCATCAGAACTTGTCGCAGAGTTCTATCTCCGGTATCCAGATAAGCCTGGTCCCCATATATCTTGATTTCGTTTTCCTCCACTTACTTAGATTTCTCCCATCTCAGTTCCCTCCATTTAGTTAGTTCTGACAATATCTTCATACAAAACCTCCGCTATATTTCCTTTTTCCATTTCACTCCGTCTCATTTTCATTGATCATATCACATTAAGAAAAAAAAAAAAAAGATTATACAAACAAAAGAAAACTACAATTACAAAGTTCTTAGGGCCTTACTGCCCGCCCATCTCCATGTCCTCTCCTTCGGTGTCCACCTCATCTCCTGCGCCACTCTTCTCCGCCTTGGTCCCTTTATCCTCTGTCTGGACCTCCATCTCCTCCTCTGATTCCTCTGACTCCACCACCTCCACCTGTGTCCCCTTGGACACGCAGTTCTTCATCTTCCGCCACATCACTGACACTTCTCTCTCATACCCCAGATTCCAAACAGCCTGCACTATGTTTTGCAGTTGCATCCTCTGGTTTTCTTGGTTGTGGTGGTGATGCGCCGCTTCCTCCTCCCGCTTCCTCATGTCTTGGTGCTGGACCTGGACCAGGTCCCAGACGGCCTCAGTGACTTCCATCATTGTGCTGGCGAGCTCTGTCCATGGCCCGTCCATGAGCTGCTTGTCCTCTGTCTCCGTCCTTGCCTTCTTTTTCAACCCCATCACCTCCGGGCCCACCTTCCGCTTCCTCAGCGCCAGCTTCTCCATGACCTCGACCTTGTCATCTTCATCCGTCGGCTGCTTGCATCGCTGCTTAATGCTAATGCACGCTGTGCATGACGATGCCTTCTTTCCCGGTGCCAGCACGCACTCAATGTTGAGGCGGCAGCACTGGTAGCACACATCTGGTGCATGGTCGATCCACAGCTCGGTCGCCTTCTCCTTCCCCTTGCCCTTTTGATGGGGCTTGGGTGGCCTGACCGGTGGCATCTGCTCATCCTGTTGGGTTGTTAGCTAAATCTGTCTCCATGGAGACGCACTCACCCCCGCATCCGCATCTGTTGCATCTGACGCCTTCTCCGCTGCGACCTTCTCTGCGCAACACCTTGTGGCTTTCTCCTCCTCGTGTTTGCGACGCTCAGCCTCTTCTGCCTCATGCCATGCCCACTCTTCCTCCTCCCAATGCTTATGTGCCTTCTCTTCCATCCATTGGCGCTCCTCTTCCTTCCATGCCTTCACGCGTCATCACTGCTCCGCTACCTTCACCTCGAAAACCTTGTCATTGTCATCCTCCATGAGACACACATCGGCCCACGTGCAGATGTCAGTGATGTCATTGCAAGTAGAAGACATGGGGAAGAAAGTTAGAGAGTTGAAGCATGCAACCCCCGCCTTATATGGCCCCCGTCGGCAATTTCCGACTCCACTCCACAATCGCTTAGACGACGCTTTGCCGTCCACTCTGTGTGCACCCTCATGTCACTTATCCACCCCGTCACATTTTCACTTACCACACTGATGGACCTAGCCGTCACATTGGCCTTCAGGGGTTCAGGACTAAGAGGGGGATACGGTCATATCCCAAATTTTTGCTAAGTCCCCTCTGCTCCTCTGTGTATATTACCTCTGCTATTCCACTACATATGTTCTCTGCTACTCCGTGTTCACTTTACTTCTTGTGCTCATGTACGTTATGTTATGTTTCCCTTTGTTCTCTTTGTAGTTAGTCTTCATTCCATCACTGCAGTGCTCAGGAAAATGCACACAGCTCTGGCTGTGCGACTGACCAGCACAGCAGCAGTACTCTGTTTCCTCTGTTGCTCTGACCCTGACTTTACTACATTCGGACTTTGACCTCCATATATAAACCTGCTGTAATATGTCTTAGCCCCTCAGTTTAAATATCAACTTAGTTCTGTCCTCTGTTCTCTCCTCCATCATTGAGCTCGTCAACGAGTTCTCTCACTTGAGTCTTGACGACTCTCCTCTGACCTCTGGTCACTCCGTACCTCCGCTCCACTCCCCTCGTAAATTAGGGACAACAGAACTGGACAAGAGCACACCACATAAGGTGAAGCCAAAGTTCCTACCCCCTCCGACCAACTCCAGTGCTCTGGAGTTCACTGTCCAGTCCCCGATGGACCCATACTTAACAATTTGTAAGTAAGTTTGTAAGTAGGCTCATCTTTGCCTTGTTAGTAGATTCATAACAAGTTAGTTAGTATGTTTGTTTAGAGTTGGTTAATAGGTTTATACATTAGTAAGTACAATGGCTCAAATAAGTGATTCAATGTTAGGGTATTTTGGAAAGATGTGATATTTGCTTTTGAATTTGTTAATAGGTTCATAAGTATATTCATAAGTATATTCATTAATAGATTCACAAGTAAGTTTGTTAGTATATTTCCTTTGGATATGTTAGTACATTTGTTTGGTGTTTGTTAGTATGTTTGTAAGTTTATTTCGTGTTTGTTAGTAGATTTATAAGTATATTTGTAAGTATGTTCATTTAATGTTTATAAGTAGATTCCTATGTATGTTGGTATATAGCTTCATTTTTGATTTGTTAGTAAGTATATTGATAAGTAGGTTTGTTTTGTGTTTATGTGAGTTATCAGCTCCCATTAATTATGTGCCTGCTCTTTGTACACATAACCTGTTACTATTACTGATTGAATGACTTAGTGAGGTTTCTGAATCAGTCTCAGGGAGCCAGCAACAGTATCTTGTCACTCAACTTACTTATTTAGAAAAAATAAAAATCATAACAAGGTTTTCATAAATGAATCTGTGAAAGGATCATTATACAATTCAATAAACATATATACTTGTGCACCAACAGTAGATTAACTTGAAAGAGTAATGTCTATGTACTTTTACATCATACTTTTATACATTGCATGTCAATAGAATATTTTAAATCATATATAACTTTTAGCAATGAATCTCTTGATTCTTGCATCAATGAAGAACACATCAAATTGTGATAAGTAATGTGAATTGCAGATTTTCAGTGAATCATCAAATCTTTGAGTGCACCTTGTGCTTCTTGGTATTCCAAGGAGCATGCCTGTTTGAGTGTCATTTTAATTCTCAACCATGTCTTCATTTAAAACATGAATTGGATATGGAGGTTGCTGGTAGCCTTAGGCTAATCAGCCTTTAATGTGATAATCATTCCATTGAAGTGAATTTTTGATATTGCATCAATATACTTTCACTTCTAATTACACTGTACTTAGCTACTAGTTGGCCCTGATGAGAAAACTCTTCATGTTTTTCACATAGGGACTTTTCCTTGTAAAATGCCAAAAGGGTGAAAATAGAGCCCAACTACAATGATTTGAGATCAGAATGATTGATTCACCCAATGATTCACATGTTCCTTGAATTCATGGAAGAATGGAGGAGCACAGAGGAGATCTTCTTCATTTTCTAATCTAAAAGAAGATAAGCTATTTTAGAAAATATAAACAAGATAGGAAAAAGAATATGCACCAAACTCAGCACAGTTCTTTGGATCCATGGGAGCTATCTGGAGTTAAAATTGGTTTCTCCATGGGACCTGCTTGAAACTCTTTCAGAGTTACCCATTGTATTCATTCAAGATGAACTTGTTGAACACATTGAGATGGTCATCTTCATTCTGAGACATCTTGTAAACAAAAAGCTCCTCAATGGTGCAGTACTGGGCCATCAAGAAGTGGACAAGATGAGCTCTGTTTTGATTCATGACATTCTTGGCAATTTTGTGAGTGAGCCTGGGAATGTTAGAGAGATTTGATGATGCTGTTAACTAGATCTCATATTTGAATACCATATAAATAGGGATGTAACAAAGAAGCATTAAAGGTTTCTAGTAGCATGAACACAGGGGATGTATCTGAGCAGTTCACCATTTGAGTTCAAGACCCTGCATCACTTGTACAAGCCACCCTCTGGATGGTTGTATTTAATTTCCTTCAGAAGACCATATCAGATTACTTACTGCTTCCATTTTTCAAAAGTCTCCCTATTGATTGCCTTCTGAGTCTTTGGGATAGTGAAGGTCTTCAGAGCATGAGGACATTTAGTGAGCAACTTGAAAAGATGAATAGGCTTGTCAGAAGAAGATTCTGGTTCTTCTCTCTGAAATCAGTTTAGCCTAGTGATATACATAGCTTGTGGATCTGGCAATCTCAGAAATGAAAAGTGTAAATGAATATATATGAAAAGTGTCAAACAGGAGAGCAGGCAGTTGATATAGTACTCTACCTGGTTTTGTTGACTGTCTGAATCCCAGATGTCACATATTAGATGTTAAACCCATACTTCCATTTGTATAGCAGTGTAACAGAGAGTAGGACATTGGATTTGTATCAAACAGAGGATAGTCAATAAAAGTACTCACTTGGGTCAAGAGAGAAAAACTCTATTGTATCTGTCTAGTCAACAGATGTTTGTTCTATCTCAATAAATTAACTATATAGTTCCTAAGTAAGGATAATCTATTGTATTGATATCCAGGGTTAAACCTACTTCTATTCAGCTGATTATATCTGGATGGCAGGTTACTCTGATATTATCATATGAAGTCCATCCATATATCTGGTGTTCAGACACACTAAAGTTTCTCCATAGGATACCAGACTTACTTGGAGATAACTCTCATATGTTGCCTTTCAGAAGATTCTGTGGACCACAGATCACTTTAACCAAAATTGTGGTCAGTCTATCATGTTACCCTTGTGGGTGAAGGGGCAATTGTATTTGGGTACCTTTTTCTCATTCTTCTCTCTCAAAGTTCTGAAGGGTCTTAGATAATCAAGAATGACATCATGGTGTCCTTGTTTAACAGAATGAAAATCTAAATAAAAGGCTTTTAGATTGTCATTTGCAGAGATGTAATGAGAGGCTATAGTCTATCAATTATGAGATTATGTTTAATTTTGTCAGGCAGCAGCATTTATTTGAATGGTAATATATGAGAACAACAAGAAGGACAAGGATGAGAAGGAGAATGATGGGAAATTTTTTCATGACACATACCTGCTGGTCCATTAAGCTAATCTAAAGATGATGAAGGTTTCTAGACCTGGCCACCAGCTCAAACAACCAGTGATGACAAAGTATTGAAGAGTGCAAAATGTAACTTAAAATTGACCCAATCTGACCTAACTGAGAAAAAAAGGAAAAAAAAAAAAGAAAAAAAAAATCACCCTAGGTGAGATAGTGTGCTTCTGATTGTAATAGGTATCAAATCCTGTGGAAGTTTTTTGTGTTATGAAAATCTAACCTAATCTGAAACCTAAAGAAAGGGAAATGGCCTGCATGAATCTGTTGCTAGTTATTGGATTGCAAGCAAATAAATGGCCAGACATCATTATTTAACATAACTCTACTCTAATTGGTTACAATTCAAAAAATAAGGGCTAAGCAAAGAATTCCAGATTAAAGATTTCCACCAAAGCACAGAACTACAGCAATAATTTCATGATACTACCTGACTGCCTTGTTCTCCATTGCAGCCCAGAGCTGAAACCCAAAGAGGCTTTTCAATGTTCTCTCTGATCTTCAGGTCCTGGATAATTTGCCTTTTCAGTTCAGGCACATGCCATAAGCTGAAGATAACCTTGAAGATGATGTTTGAGTACTCACACTATGCTATTTGATCACCCAAATGACATATACAATTACATGGCCTGAAAATAATAATAGAAGATAAAATGACAGAGCAGATTTGTGTCTGTTAAGACCAGGTTGGACTTGGCAGATGAACTTCAAAGAAGCTCTGAGAATTCTGGAGTTGTCTTAATGAAAGGGAAACTGAGTGGAACTTTGACTTCAATGACTTGGAGCAGAGCACTGCATTCTTATTGAATTGTTGGTGATTTCAGATTTCAGAGAAGCAGAAATTAAAAAGGAGCATGAGAGGAGACAGAGGGTGTCTAATTAACTTGTTTAAGTTGATAACTAGTTAAAGTACAAGCAATACTAGTAAACCATATATATGGAGTTTGAAGACAGTAAACAAAAGGCTATGATGGAAAATGTAAATAAGTGAAGCCAGAGAAATAGACATGAAAAGGAAACATAACCAGAGTTGTGCAGACATAGAATCAGAGAAATCTAAAAGATAAGACTAAGACATAGGAAGAACAAAGTATAACATAACTAGAATGTACAAAAAGTGAAGAAGTGGAGGAACAGGAAAGCAGAGAAGCATAGGAGTGAAGGAACAGGAAAGTAGAGAAGTGGAAAAGTGGAGGAACACAGGGTCAAAGAAGGCTATCATTAGAGATATGACAGTGCTCTAGAGCATAGAATTGATGGCACAAAAACTCATGGAATTTGAACATGTCTGTAAGAATACCTTAGAGTTTAGGAGGGACTGACAAAGCAAAGCCAGTGGTCAAAAGAGATGGAGATGACCATTTGTTAACCTTATGATTTCGCTCTCCTGTATACAGTAGTGAGTCACGCTCTACATTAGTGAGTCACGCTTTACACTAGTGAGTCACGCCTAGTGGCGTGGTAGTGTTGTGTAGTATTAGTGTGGCGCTTCAGATGTAGCCTGGAGTTCACTGTCTATGTCCCTCAGTTTCTGACAGTGAGCTCCAGGTATGTTAGCTAGCTATTCTACTTGAATACATTAGTTTCTGACAGTGAGCTCCAGCTGTGTCAATCCAGCTGTTAACATAAAGGTAGAGGTGGTGGTGGCATCTGCAAGGGTGGTGTCAAGCTTCCTGATTGACTTGGAAGTGGGCTGAATGCCCAACCTGTGTGCCAGGCTAAAGGCCTGAGGGATGCAAGGATCAAAGGCAGGACCTCCTGTCCCTTGGTAATGGGAAGCTGGCTGATGGGCCAGCAGACGTGGGTCAATGGTAGCAGGGGGGGCATCGGCAGACATATGGATAACTGGAGCTTGCTTCAGCCAGGTCGAGGAGGCTATCTCAGCAATATGGGCAGTGTCTTTTTTCTTTTGCTTACAGCGCTTCTTCTTTTCCTTGTCAGCGGCAGGAGGGGCAGTAGCCCCAGCTGCCAACTGCTGCTGTCCAGAAGTGGATGGCTGCTGCTGCTGGAAAGAGGGCACCTTGTCCTGCTCGTTGTGCTTGACAGTGCTGATCTTGTTGGCCTGGTGGCCCTTCCCCTGACTCTGGAGACCCTTGGTCTCCCAGCTATGCTTTAGTGCAGCACCTATTTTCGCAACTGATGGATTCTTCGGCTTGTTGGTCGTAGAGTCAACCTGAGAGGTGAGATTCTGGATCACAACATTGTAGGTGTTTGTGTCATATCCCAAATTCTCACTAAGTCCCCTCTGCTTCTCCGTGTGCATTACTTCCACTATTCCACTCCTATGTCCTTTGCTACTCCATGTCCACTTTACTTCTTGTGCTCATGTATGTTATGTTACATTTCCCTTTGTTCTCTTCGTAGTTAGTCTCCATTCCATCACTGCGGTGCTCAGGGTAAGGTGCACAGCTCCGGCTGTGCGACTGACTGGCACAGCAGCGGTACTCTGTTTCCTCCGTCGCTCTGACCCTGACTTTACTACATTCAGACTTCGATCTCCATATATAAACCCACTGTAATATGTCTTAGCCCTCAGTTCGAATATCAACTTAGTTCCGTCCTCTGTTCTCTTCTCCATCATTGAGCTCGTCAATGAGTTCTCTCACTTGAGTCTTAACAACTCTCCTCTGACCTCTGGTCACTCCGTACCTCTGCTCTGCTCCCCTCATAAATTAGGGACAAGGAAACTGGACAAGGGCACACCACATAAGGTGAAGCCAAAGTCTCTACCCCCTCCGACCAACTCTGGTGCTCCAAAGTTTGCTGCCCAGTCCCCGATGGACCCATACTTAACAGTTTGGCACCTTCGCCAGCAACATCATGCCAGCAATTTTGGAGTCGAGCGAGTAACCAGCAGTCTGGAACTCTGTTAACAAGTTGTTGAAGTTGATGAGGTGCAGAATGGAGTTGGAGTTGGCAGGAATGGTGTGGGTGAGGATCTTCTTGAAGATGACATAGACGGACAAGATCAATCATCTGCTTCTCATACTCATCAGTGAGAGCATCATAAAGCTTCTTGGCAGTAGTATGGACTTCAAACTTGGCCTTGATGGCCGGCAAGACATGGAACAAGATGGTCCCAATGCAGGTGTCGTTGTCATTGTGCCATTTGAGATAGTTTTGGACCAGGGTCTGGTCCTTATTGTCCGTAGGAGCTGAGGGGGTGTAGGAGGAGAGCTCTATTGCCCAGAAGACCTGCTGGGCCTTCAAGTAGGTCCAAATCTGGGACCACCAACCCTTGAAGTTGGCACCAGTGAAGGTGGGGAGCATGATGGAGGCTTTGGGTGCAGACATTGTTTCAAGTTTTAAGAATGAAACTTTGTCAGTAAAGCCAACCAACATAGGTTCACTCTCTTGGGACGAGATCTACTCCATCTATCCTTTCAGACTGACAGAGGTTTTCATCCTTTGAGATGATCTGACACATCGACCGACTGTTAAGTCAGGATGCTAACTGGCGCTCATAACCTGTTGAACTTGCACTGTTCCAGGTGACAAGTATTAGGTGTCAAGCCTGTACTTAGGCTTGTAGCAGCATGGATCATAGAACCTATGCTGGGGCAACAACTCTACCATACCAGGTAACCATGTACTCACTGGGGGTGAGGACTGGGCTTGGGGGCTTTGTCTGGTGATGATGGTTCGAGGTAAAGAAGTCATTATTAGAGCGGAGTTGAAACTCTACACTTTATACTATGTATGCTACATATTAAGTAAGCCTTTCTCATGTACTGAATATACACTACTCAGGCTATAGATAAGCATCCTATAGTTAGTCACTTTCAACAGTATAAGCCAAGAGTCGCTTTCATCATGGACCTCCACTTCTCCTTCTATCCTCCTTTTGATGGTAGTGTTATCCCATTTCTATCCATTGATCCATGAGACTGTTGTAGTGTACCATGTGCTCTGTTTCATCCCCTTCCCATTCTGAGATGGTTTCAAGCTGTATAAATATGTACTTATCAATTATCATGTATGTTCCACAGCTAGATCTGCGCAATTATATGCAGTGTTTAGTCTCACTCCTGCCTGAGTCTCAAGTATCAGTAGAGAACCACTAGGACTTCTAAAGGATGTTGTGTTGCCTTTGAGAACACACTAGAACTAGATGTTGCACAAGCATAACAGATTTCCTGGTGACAGAATGCACCACTGAGTTGTGATGAAATTCTGCCAGGGGTAAGTAATCAGTCCACTTTCCAGGGGAGTTGGCACAGAAGATACAAAAATAGATTTCAAGTTCTTCGTTTACTTGTTCTGTTTCTCCATCTGTTTGGGGATGATATGCAGAGAATAGTGCTATGTCATAGTGGAGTAGATGGGCAAGTTCTCTGGCAAATACTGAGGCAAACTGTGGGCCCCAATCTGATATAACTTTATCATGAAGTCTGAACCTTTTGAAGACATGGTCCAAAAAAAAGGCGCACTACTCCAGCGGCATCAATTGTTTTGGTACAAGGGCAGAGAATCACTTTCTTCATAAGACCATGGTCAACCACAACCATATCACTGTCAAATCTGTGGGAGAGGGGTAGACCAGTGATTAGATGAATGGATATTTATTGAAATGGAAGGATTGCTTTTGAAGAAAAAGGAAGTAGAGATGGCGGGTGGGATGGGTATTGACTTTAGAGGCTTGACAGGTTGGGTAACCAGCAATATAATGTCGTATAAATGAGGTTATGCCTGGCCACCAGTATTCTTTTTCCAAATTGGCAAGAGTTCAAAAATGTCCTATATGTCCAATGGCTGGTGAGGAGTGTAGTTCTTTGATGAGAGATTGTTGAGCTTCTGCAGGGATGTACAACTGATTTTTAAAATAGAGTTGCTCTTCATCAAAGAGCCAATTGGTTAAAGTAGATTGGGGGAGAGGGGGTATGTCTTGATACATGGCTTCTAGAGCTAGTAACACAAAGGAATCTTTTTTTGTAGAGGAGCAGATTTTCTTGATTAATTCCAGACCCAGGAAGGAGATGAATAGTTCATCTGGTAGTAGTATAACATCTGCATTGTCATTGGAGGTGTCTATCTCATCTTTTCAAGATAGAGTGTCAGCAGGGCCCATTTGTATTCCAGGTAGATGGGTGAAGGACAGGTCAAAGTCTTGGAGGAACATTTGCCATCTGGCATGGCATTAAAAATACCAAGGACTGGCTGTGTGGTTGCAACCAGGATATTGGGTAGGTGAGTGTGAGGTTTGAGTTTCATCCCAAGAGGTTTCTAGTGGGTCTGGAAAGAAGTCCTGAGTGGAACTAATGAAGTCCAGGCCATCTGAAAGCCTGGAGTATTGAAATGGTGATAGGAGCAGTCTTCTGAAGTCAGTTGATATGAACAGATTGTAGAGAAGTGTGAAAGTAGATGTATTCTGTGAAAGTATGGAGAGAGGTCTTTGGAAGGTAGATAGATAGTAGATGTGTTAAGACTGGGTCGGACTTGACGGACGAACTCCATAGGAGCTCTGTGAATCTTGATGAAAAGGGGATAGAGTAGGACTTTGGCTTCAGCAACTCGGAGCGGAGCACTACGCCCTTGTCAAATCATTGGTGGTCCCGGATTTCGGAGGAGCAGAAATAGAAAGAGCAGGAGAGAAGACAGGGGAAGTCTGAGTTGTCTAGATTGTCCAAGTCGTCTAGATTGATAGCTAGCTAAAGTACAGGCAACAAGACAGGACTATATATACGGAGGTCAGAGGTGGTGTACAAAGGCAATGATGGGAAATGTAAGTAAGCGGAGCTGGGGAAAGGGAGACAGAAAGGAAACATAAGCGGAGCTGTGTGAACACAGGATCGGAGAAATCTAAGAGGCAAGACTAGTATATAAGGAGAACAAAGAGTAACATAACTAGAATGTACAAGGAGCAGAGAAGCAGAGGAGCGGAGGAACATAGAAGTGTAGGAGCAGAGGAGTGTAGGAGCAGAGGAGCAGAGGAACAGAGGAGCGGAGGAGGGCTAGGATTAGGGATATGACAGTATTCCCCTCTTAGGCCTGAGCCCTCAAAGGCCACAAGCCCAAGAGTTTACCAAGCAGAGAAAAACTAAATAGTGGACAAAAATGTAAAGCAAAAAGCGGAGCAAAACAGAGATAAACCATGCAGGAAAAAACGCGGAGAAAAACCTACAAAAATGCGGAGCAAAATAACAGAGCAAAAATGCGGAGTAAAAATGTGGAGCAAAACTTACAGAGCAAAAAATGCGGAGTAAAAATGCGGAGTAGGAGAGTACATAGAAGCAGAGGGAAATGAGGGACAACAGAGGAGGTGGAGATGGGAAGGGCATTGTGAGCACAAGTCACAGACAAGTGTGGCGAGCGATGGCCCTATCCCCCTCCTAAGGAGACGCCCCAGGTGTCAAGCCAGGGCATGGGAGAAGGAACAGAAGGTCACAGGTCGGGAAAAGGGGGTGAGAGATGGAGAACTAAAGCGGACCAAGTAGATCGGAGTCGGAATCAACCAAAGGACTGGAGTCCAAAGGCTGCGGAGATCTCAAGGGGAAGCCAGCAAGACTATTAGTGGACAGATGAAGGTGCTATTCCAAACCCTAGCGCTCAACAGAGCAAAGTGGGGGACATAGGCAGTATCCTGAAACAAAAATAGGAGCTTCCAGCAAGTTTTGACGGAGAACCATCACAGAGTGATCAATGGTTGCACGGAGTTCAGAGGAGTGGGTATATGGAGGACGGAAGGT